>JAWDGP010003737.1:195000-204252 GCA_033675545.1 Elysia crispata | reverse complement strand
GAACACGTCCTCGACTTCTTCTCTCTAGCTGTCCACCAATATTCATTAAAGCTTCTTCTCTGAATTTCAGTCTTTGTAGTTTTGATTTTGTTTATGTTCAAGTGTTATCCCTTTCTTAAATTTGTGCCTTAAACACATTTGAAAACTCTTTCACCTCAATGAACATAATCATTTATCAGGGCAGTCTATGCCAGTTACTTCTGGGTACCTAAATTGGTTTACTTGCATTTTCAGTCCACCAAGTTTGTCACTTCTGGGTACCTATAAATTGATTTACTTGCATTTTCAGTCCACCAAGTTTGTTACATCAGGGTACCTATAAATTGATTTACTTGCATTTTCAGTCCACCAAGTTTGTCACTTCTGGGTACCTATAAATTGATTTACTTGAATTTTCAGTCCACCAAGTTTGTTACATCAGGGTACCTATAAATTGATTTACTTGCATTTTCAGTCCACCAAGTTTGTCACTTCTGGGTACCTATAAATTGATTTACTTGAATTTTCAGTCCACCAAGTTTGTTACATCAGGGTACCTATAAATTGATTTACTTGCATTGTCAGTCCATCAAAGTTTGTTACCCACGTGTATTTATTGTGTAATAACTTGAGAAAAATGAAAAAGCTATAAATAGAAAGTGAGAGGTGAAGAAGAAAAGAAAGTAATAACTAGACAGCATAATAGAGAAAAATAGAAAAGGGGGGGGGGAGAGGGAGAGAGAGAGAGAGAGAGAGAGAGAGAGAGAGAGAGAGAGAGAGAGATTGCTAAAAGGGAATCACAAAATCAAACAAATCAAATAATTAAATGAGAGGCGAAGGAAAAGGAAAATGAAAAAGAGAAAGAAAGAGAGAGGGAGAGAGACAGACAGACAGACAGACAGACTGACTGAGAGAGAGAGAGAGAGAGAGAGAGAGAGAGAGAAAGAGAGAGAAAACGAAGTAGGAAAGGGGACAGATAGGTAAGCATAAAATTTACACTCATCCTTGATTAGATATTTTAATTATAGCACAAAATACTGGCCAATTGGCTTACACCTATTTATTTCAATACATTACGTTATAGATCTGCCTCTGTCTCAAGACTCATTAGTCCTAAATCTAGTTAAAGGTTTTAAATACATATTATATTTCCTCGAAAGACCTACTAAATGTTTCTTAAATCTAGGTCCTTTAGATAGTATGTGGTGTGGTTTGGGTGAGGGGTGGGATGGGGGTCATTGGAGTGATACCAGATACATGAGTAGATAGAGCGCCGGGCTGACAGTACTTAGGTTTGAAGTTTGAATCTTGATTTAGGCCTATCTAGTTGTGCTCTCATCTAACCAGCCTGACGGTAGAGGTCACAAAGACATTGCCCTTACGCTAGCACTTGCTCAATGCTTCTTGGGCTGGAAATAATCTATTCCATTTCCCAGGTCACGCACCAGTTGCTATCCTCAAAGGTTAATCGTATAGAGGGGATGTAGGGCCAGAAACAATCCAAACAAACCAGAAGATTAAAATAATATTTTTGGGATATTTTCATTTTTCGACGATAGGCGTGCGAACATTCCATATCTAAAGCTCGCTTTACAGTTTCGTTTCCACTTTGCTAATTTTCTTTGTCCGTGTTTACTTGTGTTTTAAAATGGAAGCTTTTTGTTTTAACCGGAAAGCATGACTTTGAAGTTTAGTTTTGCCTGTAGCCCACTACGCCATTGTCTCATGGCTTATGATCATATAGAGGGAATGGTTTTATATAACTGAAGATATGAGTGTGTTCACCAAAGATTCCACCAGTGATTGCTTTTGGCCATCTACCACCAGTTAAAATTTTATGTATAACTAAATTTAGATACGAATAAAACCAGAAATGTATTTAGTCAGGTTATTTGTTTATGTTGGGTTTTTTTTTTTAAACCTGATCCACATTGTGCCCAAAGTAGAATTGCAAAAAAAAAATGTGAAAATAATTTATGAAAATCTTAATCGTCTAATGAACGGTTCTTTTCTGCAGCAGCCATTAAAGTTATCCGCTTCAGATAATCTATCAGAGGGTGTGAAGGATCCTTGATATTGAGCGAGATGAGCAAAATATGAACCCTGTAACACAATGGAACAGAATCTGATACCAAGAGACAGTAATGTGATGTTGGAGGCAAACCCAGAAATGCTCACAATGAAGAATTTTAAAACGCACGATTGTCTTTACCGACAACCAATTGAGCGTTTAGTTACACATAGCACCATAAAGAAGCACTCCATCTCCTCCAAAACCATCAGATTTCCAGAAGAAAGGTCACAGGGGTCAGCTGCCCATAAGTGGAGCACACTTTTTGAGTTTGTTCGATCCACTTTGCTAATAGTGGTAGCATCGCATGAGTAATCCCACATATTTTTTTTTTTTGTGTGTGTCTATCATAGCAGGTCATAACCACCTTCTCAGCTCTTCTTCCTCCTCTTCTTGTATTCTCAACATCCACCCATGAAATGAAGGATAGAGATATTAAAAAAAAAACTTGCATTCAAGTGATCTTTCAAACTGTTCTCTCTTTCTCTCACTCTATCTATCTCTTTCTCTTTCTTTTCCTTTTCTCAATCTCTCTCTATTTCTCTCTTTCTTTCTGTCCCTTCCTCCCCTCCCCGCCTCCGCTCTCTCAACCACTCCTTCCCTCCCAGCCGCTAGCTGCTTCTCCGGCTGTGGCCTTGGATGACGCTCTTCCCTGGTCCAAGGATTGGTTGGGCTCCAGTGAGAAACCGCAACCACCCCTCTCACCCGACCTCTCCACCCGTGTGTGTGTGTGTGTGTGTCTCTCTCTCTCTCTCTCTCTCTCTCTCTCTCTCTCTCTCTCTCTCTCTCTCTCTCTTTCTCTCTCTCTCTTTTATAAACACACTGGAAGTGATCATACCGTGCATTTCACATTGTCAACGTCTTTAATGACAACCAGATAAAGATCTAGGGAACAGTTTGAATGATCTCTGGAACTTAACAGCAGACTTAAGTTGTGATCTATAAAAATCGAGAATTCAGTCAGAATCGCCAGCTCATTTCAAGTGTCACGTTATTTTGTTAGAATTATATGACACTTACATGCAATTTGTGTCTTTAATATCGCAGAATGACACAATTATTATAAAGTGTTGCGAGTGAAAGATTTTTACCGGCATCTAATTGGGATTCTCCTTTCTGTTTTCCTTTAGGTAAGTGAGTTTCTCTTTTATATCAATACTTTAGTTGTATCCTTCAAATTTCTTAAATACTCAGCGTCACGATGTAGATCTAGAATCGTTATGTTTTTTTCATAGGTTTATTTTACATCCATTTCTGTAATAGTTGCATATTTCATTGGGTGCTTTCTTTCTATTTCTCTCACCCGTCTTAACCTTCTTTAGTTCTCTCTCTCTCTCTCTCTCTCTCTCTCTCTCTCTCTCTCTCTCTCTCTCTCTCTCTCTCTCTCTTTCTATTTCTAGATCTCCATCTATCTACTGTTTCCATATCTGATCTGTTCAAGCTAAGTATCGACTTATCTGTCTAGTAGTAGTAGTAGTAGTAGTAGTAGTAGTAGTAGTAGTAGTAGTAGTAGTAGTAGTAGCAGCAGCAGCAGCAGCAGCAACAGCAGCAGCAGCAGTAGCAGTAGTAGCATTAGTAGCAGCAGCAGCAGCAGCAGCAGTAGTAGTAGTAGTAGTAGTAGTAGTAGTAGTAGTAGTAGTAGTAGTAGTAGTAGTAGTAGTAGTAGTAGTAGTAGAGCAGTAGTGGTAGTAGTAGGTAGCAGCAGCAGCAGTAGCAGCAACATTAGTACTATTTGTCAGAAAGGGGAGTTACAAAGAAGGAGCATCAATAGCGCTGGGTCGAATCTGTAATTTTTCCTTGAAAGTTTATTCAGACCTGATCGCCTAAACTGTCCATTGCCGTCTCTCAGCCCAGCACCTGCCTTGTTGTTTAGACATTCAACTTTAACCCGCGACCGTCGCCAAGTTGCAGCTGTCTCCTACATCATTGCTGGGTATGAACCGTCAGGCCCCTCTTCAGCTGTCCTTGCGTGGAGTGAACGTGTGTTGCTTTCACAGTCTTTGTCTAACCCACCTTATATAATTTCAATTTCTTTGCGCTTCGTAAATAAAGAAGCTGTAGTTAAAAATAATTGAGATACAGATGACTATTAATTGTCATAATGTACAAACAAAAAAAATAAACACCAAAAGAGTTTGGGTGAATGTCGTGTTCAAAGAGACTGAATCAGCACAGAAAGAACAACAGGAATAGAGATCAATGCTGAACATTTATTACTGTTAAACATTATCAGCTTGTATTTCTAAGACTAATAAACCGTAGTAAAAGAACGATATTTTCCTGACTTCAAGTCCGAATTCCTCTCTCGGGATCTAGGATCTTAGGCCGCAAATAGTGAGCGCTGTTTCAGCAATCAGAGACGCGCTAGTTTATTATCTATCCTGTAGCATCATAGCTCCAGCCGCTTCTCCTGGCGACCTGGTACCCATACCGGTCTCTGGAGACGGGTTCTCATGACGAATAGCATCGACCGCTCTGGGCTTAGTTTGCCAGGTGAGTTCTCGACCTCGCCACGAAACGTATCTGTTTAACCACAGCGGGTCTGCTTATCACAATCATGACCACCGTTTTCTCCACAGACAGACGTTTTTTGGTCTCGTAATTATTAGACCGATTCCGTGACCCGGATTATGTCGCTTATTGCTTTGTTTTGTTTTTGTTGTTGTTGTTGTTGTTGTTGTTGTTGTTGTTTTTCAAGAGACACCTTTAAGAATAACATATCTCGATAGGCAGTATTGGGGTCACCAATTTATTTCGAAGTATTGAGTTTTAAAAAGAATGATACGGATTAGAAGCAACATGATTATAAACAAATGCGTATAGGCTGTCATACGATTAAATTTAACATCATGAAATAGTTTTGCACGAATTTGATCTAATTGAATTATCATATTAGATATTTTAAACGCTATATTGCGTCAAACATCTTTTACTAGATCTATGGTTATAATAAAAGCAAAATGGATGTGCCAAAAAAAAAACAAAAAAAAAACTAACTTTTGAAGGCTAATTTTATTCATCTTTTTTCTTATCGTATGAAAGGATGCTTAGAATTAGAAGACTTTGACGTGCAATATGAAGCTTCTCGACACTCTTACGTAATATCATTTCAAGGGAAACTTTAAAAAGTACACTTTTATTTGAAGAAAGTCCTCAGACACACAGGATACACTAAAGGTCCACGTTTTTTTAAAGACGATATTGGAAGAAACAAACTGATCTTTCACAGTGACCACAGGCTATAATTAGTGAAACAAGCGAGGCTTACCTTGGTAAGGTGATGATTGTTTCCGATTGAATGGAAAAAGTCGTCAGGGACGGAGGTGTAACTTGAGAACCGCGGGAGGTGCCGCTAGCCAGATTTCAGAGTGTAACTCATTTGTGGTTGTGTACATCCACTTGGAGATACTGTACTTTCTAAACACTAATAACAAAATAAACTATGCGAAGCTAATGGTTAGCTAATGGTTAGGGGAGGGAAGGGATGGCAATTTACACCTCCGTTCCTGACGACTTTTTCCATAAAATCGGAAACAATCATCACCTTACCAAGGTAAGCCTCGCTTGTTTCACTAATTGTATCTCAGTCCTTTTGGCCGGAATTTTTAAGTGACCGCCATATTTCCTTGTTTGTCTGTGGAGCAGTTAGTATCTGACAATTGGCCGGTCGTTTGTAGTGGTCAAATTTGGCCTTAAGTTTCTTAGGATCAGTTTGGGTTGGGAACCGCTTCGTGAGAAAAGTGGCTAGGCTAGGCGATAAATCTTCCCCATTTTCTTCGTTGACCGTAAACTCCTCCTCCGCCGCAATAAAGGGGTCAGATGTCTCTGCCAGGCCTGGTTTATCGCGAGTATCGCGTAACCGGCACGATCATTCATTGTCAGAGATAGCAGGTTCTAATTGCGAGCCTGTTGCACCGAAGTAAATAGAGCTGGCCGTGTCTCGGGCTGAGCGAGGAGAGGACAATAAGGTCGCATCGTCACGCTCAAGATCTAGATCCATGTCAGTCTGTCGCATAGCTTTTGCAAAAGCGGTACTTTGTGACTGTCCAACTAGGGAGGAATACGCATGTTTGCGTTTTTTCTTTTTGGACTGTAAGTCCTTTCTTTGCTTCTCAGATCTTCCATCATCGATGTATTTACCTGTAAGGCTTCGAAAATTGTAGGCTTTGGTTGGAAACGAGATTTTTCCCCTTCATGTCCTGTTCCTCCATTCTGGTCTTTATTTAAAAGTTCGTTGTCCGGCAGGGAATTCATAATAGATTATAGGTGATTATTAACTTAATTTCGTAAGAAAATAAGATGTATTTGCTCTTTGAAATTATCAAGGAAGGCAAAGTGGTTAGACAAGGATGTAAGCCGTTCAGGTAAATCACACGTACTGTATTGTATACTGCACTGAGCCGAATCAGGCTAAATTAAATCAACTAACAACTTTGGAAATGGTCGATGTTTCAGAATAAAGTAACACTGGTTAACAGTAACTGCAAGTAAAATGTACATATATGTATATGCAAAGTTAAGGAAACTGTAATGTGTTAAAGGCACAAAGTTCACGCAAATGGCATAGCGCTAATAATCCTCATTGAAAAAGGTAACACAATTAAGTCCAGAGGCGATAGGAAGAAAATCACGTCCAGTTAGCTCGGAGATTCCCAGCGAACTGGGTAGCGGCACCTCCAGCGGTTCTCAAGTTACACCGTAGAGCCGGACGGCTGGTGAGATAAAAATAATCTTTAAGGGCCGAGGTCACTGGCATTGCTGCGGGACTTCAGTAACCATGACCTGGTTTGAGAGTGGTCAGTGCCCTTATCTAAGCCCAGCTCGGGCCGTGTGTAGAGGGTGGATATAAGGCTTTCTCTAACCTAATCTATGAATCACTGAGGACCCGTGTTGTCGCTGGGACTGCAGTAGCTTACGGCTAATGTGGTGTCGCGACATGTTGCAATGCTTTTGATGCTTGTGAGATTTACTGTGGCTTATTTGTTGTTGTTGTTAATGATGATGATGATGACGACGATATTGTTGCTGTTATTTGTCTTTGTTTTCTTATCTTAATGTCGCTGTAAGGATTGAAGCTGCATTTGCTTTCTTTTTTAAGCAGCCTCTAATCAACCATCTTCATTTTCGTGGCAAACTTGAGTGGTAGATTTTTCACTATCTGTCTCTGAAAGATGTGAAAAGTGTGATATTGTTTTACAAGCCCGCTCCACTGTAAGGTGTTACCAACAAATACTGAAGAAAGAAACACGATGTGGTGAAGGGCCCTCCGCATCCAAGTCCTTCGTTAGGGTCACTCCGCATCCAAGTTCTTCGTCAGTGTTACTCCAAATCCAAGTCCTTCTTCAGGGTCACTCCGCATCCAATTCCTTCGTCAGGGTCACTCCGCATCCAAGTCCTTCGTCAGGGTCACTCCGCATCCATGTCCTTCGTCAGGGTCACTCCGCATCCAAGTCCTTCGTCAGGGTCACTCCGCATCCATGTCCTTCGTCAGGGTCACTCCGCATCCAAGTCCCTCGTCAGGGTCACTCCGCAACCATGTCCTTCGTCAGGGTCACTCCGCATCCATGTCCTTCGTCAGGGTCACTCCGCATCCATGTTCTTCGTCAGGGTCACTCCGCATCCAAGTCCCTCGTCAGAGTCACTCCGCATCTATGTCCTTCGTCAGGGTCACTCCGCATCCAAGTCCTTCGTCAGGGTCACTCCGCATCCATGTTCTTCGTCAGGGTCACTCCGCATCCAAGTCCTTCGTCAGGGTCACTCCGCATCCATGTTCTTCGTCAGGGTCACTCCGCATCCATGTCCTTCGTCAGGGTCACTCCGCATCCAAGTCACAGGGTCACTCCGCATCCATGTCCTTCGTCAGGGTCACTCCGCATCCAAGTCCTTCGTCAGGGTCACTCCGCATCCAAGTCACAGGGTCACTCCGCATCCATGTCCTTCGTCAGGGTCACTCCGCATCCAAGTCACAGGGGCACTCCGCATCCAAGTCCTTCGTCAGGGTCACTCCGCATCCAAGTCCTTCGTCAGGGTCACTCCACATCCAAGTTCTTCGTCAGGATCACTCCGCATCCAAGTCCTTCTTCAGGGTCACTACGCATCCAAGTCCTTCGTCAGGGTCACTCCGCATGCAAGCTGTGTCTCCGTCGGACGCAGTCACTTAGTTTATAGCGGTGCGGCTGGCTTTTCAGGTTAAGACTCGTGGTTTTAACGACCAATTATCCATATTTCTTAATTGACGTTTTAATAAATTCATATCACTTTTTGTATTGTGTTTATTCAAGTAAGTGGTAGCAAGAGGGTTTTTTGTTTTTCTTTTTGTTTGTTTGGTTTTTTATCAAATCACACAGTTGTCATTGGAAGGCGGCCATTTGGATTTATAATGCTAAGTGTCAAATATCTGAGGCTTTTTTTGTCTTTGAAGCAAGAAATTTCAAGGAATATCTCAATGATTCTTGACATTACTGTGCTTACAGTAAAATGAAACGATATGGGAACGTTTTTTGTTTGTTTGTTTGTTTGTCTGTTTTTATCTTTGGGTTGTTTTTTTTTTTTTTTTTTTTGTCTATTTTGCTGTTAGTTGTTGGTCAGTATGAATTGTTTGCTGATTTTATCGGATAAGATAATCGTAAGGGAGTAGTTCTACACAACATCATCACTACCATCAATACTCCCAGCACGACTCGACTACAACATCGAGAACAAGAACATCTGAAACTATTGCTACTTTTACCACCACTACTACGACATCTGCTGCTGCACAGAAAACAACCACAAGAACATAGACAACTACTGAATCATCAAGCGGCGATTCTCATTCGCTCTTTATTCCGGTCCGGTGATATTCGAGGTGTCAGGATTCTTAGCTTCACCGCTAGCTTTTGTGAGCCTGGGCGCTCTGGGCAGCGAGAAGGTGTCTCTGTCCTTTACCTTTATCGACCCAAGCTGACCCCGGATTGCCTGTGGAGGGTCAGGTCAGAGCGATCGAAACCTGCTGGGTATGACCACCAGGTCGTGGTATATATGCGGCGGTACGGTGTGGATATCCAGTGGCCTAAATCATGTGACCCTTCTCGGGTCGATATGGTTGGTGGGTGCTATGCTGGCGGGCGGTCAAGCTCTGTTTTGTGTCGCAATGGACGCGCTTCTCCATGGAGAAACAAAGAGACTTGATGGCTGAACCTGTAGCATAACAAGTGAGATTC
>JAWDGP010003737.1:22500-190000 GCA_033675545.1 Elysia crispata | reverse complement strand
TCCACAGAGGACGCTGTCCCAAAGTTTAAGAGCGATAACAGTTTTTATATATACGTAGCGATTTGGCATAAGCCGCCCTGTGTCTGAGCATCAAGGCTTCAAGACTGTAGGTGCCGACGACGTACATGTAATTCCCGGATTGAAATACGCCAGAGGTTCAGAACTTTTTCGATTATTTTATTTCAAGACCTATTTTTAACGATTGATAAGCACTTGTTAGATCTGAAGCTCTACAACTCTTACTTATATCCTAGTGGTCTGCCTTACTTTATATAATTAGAAGTTGTTAACACAGAAGCATGTCGTTGCGAGCAACCGTTGGTAAGTGTTGGGGTCCCGGATTATGTTGTTGCCTCAATTGCAATTCGGATCTTTCCGTTCAAATACGCAAGTCCTTAAGGGGGGTTAAATAAAGAAAAAAAACAAACACTTTCGTATTTAAATTTCCTTTTCAGGTAAACGCCATGCTCCCTCTTAGTGGTGAAGCGGTGGGTGCTAAACGTCCCAGCTTCAGATCCCATAGGCCAGAATGCAAGCATCGTTTCCATTTTTTTTCCCTCAAAGCCTAGTATCACAGTCGGCAATCGTGAAATTATCTCTAGATTACTGATAGTAGTAGTAGTAGTAGTAGTAGTAGTAGTAGTAGTAGTAGTAGTAGTAGTAGTAGTAGTAGTAGTAGTAGTAGTGGTAGCAGTAGTAGTAGTAGTAGTAGTAGTAGTAGTAGTAGTAGTAGTAGTAGTAGTAGTAGTAGTAGTGGAAGTAGTAGTAGTAGTAGTAGTAGTAGTAGTAGTAGTAGTAGTAGTAGTAGTAGTAGCAGCAGCAGCAGCAGCAGTAGTAGTAGTAGTAGTAGTAGTAGTAGTAGTAGTAGTAGTAGTAGTAGTAGTAGTAGTAGTGGTAGTAGTGGTAGAAGTAGTGGTAGTAGTTGGTAGTAGTAGTGGTAGTAGTAGTAGCAGCAGTAGTAGTAGTAGTAGTAGTAGTAGTGATAGTTGTAGTAGCAGCAGCAGTAGTAGTAGTAGAAACAGTAGGAGGAGGAGGAGGAGGAGGAGGACATTATATTGCTACTTGATGTGATTTTTTTCTTTCTCACAAAATCCTCATGTACCACCGTTATTGTGGTTGTTGTTATGATGATTAGGGCTCGAAATTTAAGAGTAATTTAAAAGAGAGGAGACTGAATCGGAAGAAAAAAAATTGTATTAAAGTTTGTATCTAAACTGGAATCGTATCTCTTCTCCCCCTCAACCTATCATTTTCTGCTCCCCTATCCATCCATCCATACACCCACACGCACTCATCTTGTTTCTCAGAATTACTATTGCTGGGATCCACACTCCAAGAGGCTGATCTCTGGTAGAACAATTAGTTTTTTGCCGTGGATAGTTTCTGTGATGTGATACTCAGAGAAAGGGTGAACTGTTTTCCCCTCGCTCACTGTAAGCGGTAAAGGCGGGGAATGCAGCTTAGTGTTTCAGCAGATAGAGCTGTAATCACAGGGAAAGCGCAGTTTGGCTAGTGAAGTTCGAATTGAAATCTTAGCCTTGGTTGAGCAGTTTTGATACGCCAGTGTTTTCGCTCAACCAACTCCGCTAGCCGAACTTGAGGTCAAGACGCTGTTATAAAGGTCTAAATTAGCGACGTCAGTAGTTAATCATTGTGTTGTATTCAGATTAGATCAGATTAATTAATCAGTTTTGTTGTTCCAGTGAGGAGTTTTGTTTTCGTGGTTATCGACAGAAAGACACCAATCTCGAGTATAGGAACAATAAATATTGTGAAGCCAATGAGTAGGCCTCAACTTTAACTTATCTGAAGTGACGCCTATCCATTTTTGTTTGATGTGCGAGATTTTTCTTTTTCATTTAAATTTAAAAACAGGCAAATCACAAACAAGTACCGGTTTAAATGTTATCGAAATAATTAGAGAATTTTTCTTTAAAAAGAGTAAAATTTACTAGGTAGAACAGAATTAGGTCATATGAACGTAACATAACGTTTGGACTTCAAAAAAAATAAAAATCGAATTTATAGCGCGTGTGATTTTTACAAGTACATTGTGTGTCTAAGTCTCAATATTCAAAAAAATTTCGCTTTTTCAAGATTTTTGTACAGATAATTCCCGTCAAAGTTTTGTTTGTCCAGCTGCTCCTGGATTCTTGTTTTCAAATCTTTCCCTTTTTTTCTCTGTTTTATTTTAGACCTGTAAGGTGAGCTCTTAGTAGCCTCACCTGGAT
This sequence comes from Elysia crispata, assembly GCA_033675545.1. Lineage (NCBI taxonomy): Eukaryota > Metazoa > Mollusca > Gastropoda > Plakobranchidae > Elysia > Elysia crispata. The sequence goes on along the minus strand of JAWDGP010003737.1, from coordinate 187,769 downwards.
TCTTGTTTTCAAATCTTTCCCTTTTTTTCTCTGTTTTATTTTAGACCTGTAAGGTGAGCTCCGAGCAGCAGCTACTCAACACGTTGCTCCATAGAGCCTCGCGCCGAGGCCTCTTGTTCTCATTGACGCTTGGCCCGGTAGATTCTGTCATCTTTCGAGGTAAGTTTCTTATATAAATAAGTTTCGGTCTGTCAAGAGAAGTTTTCATCATAATCTGTGTGTTTTACTGTGTAAAGAATTGTATTTGTTAATGACCTATGTAACCACTGCTGTTGTTGGTGTTTTTTATAAGTCGGTTTTGACGTTGTCGTACCTTTTGTTGTTATTCTTGATGTTCTGAATAACCTTTCTTATGTGTACCATCGATCAAGTGGCTTTGAATCGACTTCTAGAGATATTGTTTCCATATATCATCATGGAATCAACTATGTTTTTAACTGAAATCATTTTTAACCGTATTTCTCCTGCGAGTCGTAAAATAAATAATAATTATGCCGAACGCACGAATTTTTATGTTTATCATTAAAAACAGTTATTCATATTCTGAAAACAAGTCAAACTCTTAGCTTAGAACGGGATGCTAGGAAGTTCAGTAGGTAAAGCACTTGTCCTATGATTGTCTTTGTTCGGAACGGATTTCACTTCCAGCTTATACTTTCTCCCGCCGACGTTACTTGTGGTTTTGCAGTTTGTGCATTTGCCGTGATGAGATTGATGGCGCCACAGAAAGCGAGCTCGGGGTTCGCCTTGATTTGCTTGGTCGAATTATTTTAGAAGGCATAGATCAAGATATTATGTGTAATCTGCATAGATGTCACCAAGAGATTCATTACTTGGGGACAAACACATTAAGTTGAACACCTTGTCCTCCCACATTGTTTTACAATATCATGTAGTGATGATCAGCCTGTATACTAGAAATATATTCTCATTTTAATTTTGTTCCAACACTTCTACTGAGTGGAATGAAATAGATCAAAACTACAAAAGGACATTTTGCTTTTCTTTTTAACATATTGGTCCGACTGACAAGTGATGGCATCCCAATACTTGCTACATTTTCGTACATGATTTACTATTTGCCCCGTTTTATGTTTACCACTGCTATGTCTCGTGAAGCTGTTTATATCAACTTAGTCTGTGGTAATACTGCTTCGGTGCGATCTATTTCATCAAAATCAAATTAATTAGTTGAAATTCAATTTAAAAACCTTAAAGTTGGACAGCACCCAATAAAGCAGGCATCTCTCCTTCTTTTACCAGCGGTAGTATAAAACACAATCTTGACCACACGGCAGCCGACTAAAATTTGATAGAAAATTGGGAAATAATGCCCACGAGTCTTCCGTCGCATTTTTAAAACAAGTTTTCAAGTCAGCGATTTTTCCTTCTCTTTGTTTTATATTTCTGTTTTTGGGTTACTGTGTTTGGCAGTGAAGTAAATGAACAAGTCCTTCTTTAAACTGAAGGGCGACAACGGTGTTACAGTACTGGAGATTCAATCAGGTCTACTGCACAAAAGCAAAAGCAAAATCCGTGGACCGGTAGGCCTATCAACATAAATGCCCCTAAACTCTGATCCTTTTTAAGACCATGAAGGAGATTTAGAGGATGGTAAAGAATTTAGAAGAGTTTTCAGGTTTGATTTAGAAAGTGCTATCCTATAATAATAGGCAATCGTAGCCTTTGATAGATTGTTCAAACATAGCTCGTCTAGAAGATTATTTCTCTGGTCTTCGATTTTGGTTCGGCAAAAATTAGAGGTTCAGTGCCCCCGTTTGACCCTCTGCTAGCCCCTGTTTTTCTTACATCGTGCTTTTCCCTCTTTTATTATTGGGTCAAACCGACCTTATGAATCACATTGAACATTTCTAAAGAGGAAATCGTTCCTGCTAGGGGGCGCCAAAACCTCGTCCGGCCGGGTGTGACGATACCTGCAGACTTTTCCTGTTTGATGTGTTTGGGTTAGGGGCGTAGTGCTAGTCCGCACTGGGTGGTTGCTTCTCCTTTCAAGTGCGTGTATGGGAGTTGCAGATTGGTTGTTGTTGTTGTTGTTGTTGTTGTTGTTGTTGTTGTTGTTGTCAGTATAATCATTATCATTATTGTTGATATTTTTTATGTTGTAATTATCATGTTTTTGGAATAAGGGGGTTTCAACTTAGAACCAAGTACAAACACAATGAATATGGAAATAAAATATTCATTTCATAACACGAAATATTTGGCAGAGACACCAATAGATGTAAAGATAGATGAATATGGAAGGAATCAACACCCAGAAAGTATTGAGAAAGAAAGAAAGGGAAAAAGACCATAAGGAAAAGCAATTATTTATGACTCTAGAAGAAAAAATAACGCTATGAGCCTCAATAATTCATTTTTTTAAGGTTCAGTCAACAATTTACTGTTATCTCGGACTATATCGCACAAGCAAGATATTAAATAAGACCCAAGAGAGGAAAAAGTCAATTCATAGAAGCCAGAGAGGGAGAGGGAGATAAGACAAGAATTCCCCACAATGGCTCACATCTTACCAGCTTTTCGTGTTTCGAGTGATCGAAGAAGGAGACGGTGACAAGCCTTGTTTGCCACCAGGTGACAGCCCCTCCTCCCCCCCCCCTCCAACATGGAATAAAAGTAAATGCACCCGGTTTGTCATGTGAACGTTTGAAAAGTGCATGATTGTTTAAATAAACATTTGACGGGGCAGGTCGCAACCTTTTTATAGGAAAGTTTCCTCGGTATCTAAATGGCTTGCAAATTAGGGCCAACGCCTCTGAGAAAGAGATAAGTATGCATGTTTCAAAACATTTAACAATTCTTTGGATGTTCAATGAAATACAAAATTACTAAAATTATGGTCCTTAATGGAGAAGTGGGTAGAGACACAGAGACGGCAAGTTTTCGTCATTTGTATTGACTAAAATTCAAGGGAATTGACATGTTTCTTTCTTTTGCCTTTACACATCTTGGATCCAGTATAAGATATAGCTTTAGGCTTTATTCAACATTGAATGAAGGTATGCCTATAGATCTAATCTAGAACTTTAGATCAAATCGTAACAAGCTACATGAGATCAAAACTTCTGCCCCTCCTCGTCGTCTTGCGCTCTATTCAGCAGCAAAGTTGATCTTTGGGTCTCAGAATCTACATGTTGCTTACAGCTGACATTAAAGGCTTATTTCAGCTTCATTGCGCTTATATTGCTTTTGCTATTATGATCCCAGATAATAGTCGACTGAACCTGAAAAAAAAAATGATGCCCGAGACTTTGTGAGTTCACAAGACTAATAGACCAGTTGATTTACGCTAAAAGGTGATTTAAGGTATTATTCCCATCCTTGATACATGTGGTCTTTTGTTGTTGATTTTCTTGTTCTTGTTCTTGTTCTTGCTGTTGCTGTTGTTGTTGTTTTGGTTATTTTTGTTGTTGTAGATGTTATTTTGGTTAGTGTTGTTGTTGTTATTGCTGTTGCTGTTGTTGTTATTGCTGTTGCTGTTGTTGTTGTTGCTTTCTGTTTCTTTTTTCTGTTTTTTTGTTTTGTTTTGTTTTGTTTTGTTGGGTTTTTTTGTTTTTTTGTTTTTTTGTTATGCTATTGTTTTTTGCTTCAATAATTTTGCTTCAAATAGGCTTTGTTGTCTTCCTTCATAGTAAGTTAGGCTGGAACTGATATATGTATAAACTCTGTTATGTTTTTGACTTGAGCCATAGACAGATTCAATGTATGGTGGGTTTCGAAGGCTGGGTTATGTTCATGGTTGAGGCCAATATCTGATTCATGAGACGAGACTGATCATGGACAGATGAAATAGTGACGATGTTTTTCATTCAGTTGCGGTTAGAAATAATTTAACATTATTCTATCAAGTCTCTCTGAGAGATCCACGTTTATATAATTATGGTGGTGATGATCAAGAAATTGAAGCTTTATCAATCACAACGTTGCGTGAAAGTGTATCTGATAGAGACAATTGAAAGTCTTACATTTTACTCCACTTAGTGAAAGAGACATCAACTAGGAGGCCTCACGTGATCAATTTTGCTAATTTCAGTGCAGCACTCAACCTACTGAGGCAACTCTATATAAATATCTAGGAAATTCACAAAATATGGCTCATTTCGCTCTGGTTTTTTTTTTTTAATTATTTTATCTAGGTACAAATTTATCTATCTAGACGCGTTTTAAAATTTTCTTCTTCTTCTTCTTCTTCTTCTTCTTCTTCTTCTTCTTCTTCTTCCTCTTCCTCTTCTTCTTCTTCTTCTTCTTCTTCTTCTTCTTCTTCTTCTTCTTCTTCTTCTTCTTCTTCTTCTTCTTCTTCTTCTTCTTCTTCTTCTTCTTCTTCTTCTTCTTCTTCTTCTTCTTCTTCTTCTTCTTCTCCTTGTAATAATAATAAGAAGAATAAGAAGATGAAGAAGAAGAAAAATAACAACAACAACAACATCATCAATAATAATAATAATAATAATAATAATAATAATAATAATAATAATAATAATAATAATAATAATAATAATAATAATAATAATAATAATAATAATAACAATAACAATAACAATAACAACGATAACGATGACGATGACGATGACGATGACGATGACGATGATAATGATGATGATGATGATGATAATAATAATACTAATCCTAGACTTTAAATGTCTACCATGTAGACGACCTCTGCTTGCCCTAGCACTGACCAACACCAACGCATTTAGTCTGGTGCTGGCCAATACCTTAAGGTCATAGCGCAAACCCAATTCAGGCAGAAAATCCCCCTTTAACGCTAGCTGTGAACTTGAACTTGCAGAGGCCACAGGTTCCCATAAATTCTCTTTGGTCCCTCTCTTATTATTAATCCACATTATATAATGAGGTCCGTGACATCGGAAAAATGTTGCTAATCGATTTTCCCTGCTGTTTCTTTCTTTCATCTTTCACGAACACCAATTTGTAATGCGCTCGTCCTGATAGGCCCCAGCTTGTAGAATTCAAACTGCGTCGTCGTCACTAAATGATTTTGGTCTTACATTTTCAGGCTTCTTCTTGTCTGATGGTTTGGTTTGAATTGAACAATAGACTTGTTTATCAGTCTGGATCTGCCCTTATCGCCTTCTATGAAATTAGTTTTTCTTTGCCTAAAATGTGAAGACATTGCCTGACTCTTAAAGTCAATTCTTAGAGTTTTATGTTGATGTTTTGTTTTTGTTTTTATTATCTTTCATAATCAGTTCTTAGATCTCAAGGGTAAAAGATACCTAGCTTCTTGTTATCATGACACCATGTTTGATCGTTATTCGTGTAATGAATAAACAGAGATACCAGCCACCTTAGTCTAAGAAATCGGCACGATAAGTACTTAACACGACCATCACATGAGTCTTCCGTCGCATTTTTTAAATAAGTTTTCAAGTCATGAATTTTTTCTTCTCTTTGTTTTATATTTCTCTCCTTGGGTTTCTATGTATGGCATAAGTAAACTGAAGTAAATGAACAAGTCCTTCTGTAAACTGAAGGGCGACAACTGTGTTACAGTACTGGAGCTTGAATCAGGCCTACTCTTTACAGATGTTTCGCTATATCCAGAAACTTTTTGCTCTGTATTCTGCTTCAATGATACAATGACTTTGCAAGGTAATGTAGTCTTTGATTTTCAGAAAAAAAAATCCTAGGCAATACTTTGAAAAGAAATATGATAAGCATAAATTATATTGTAGCGCACACATAAACGAAGAATAAAAAGTACTAAGTTATATTACATAATGATGTAAGGCCTAAGGGTACCTATAAATTTTAATTATTGTTTTTTTTTCCTCCCGCGTTGCTGCTTTTCTTTGAACAAAGCCGACGATGGCCAGATTGTTTACATGGCGTTGATAAGAAAAAAGAATTCTCGGGAATTTCTCTCTGATGGAAATACCGCCCAAGTACAATAAGCTCGCAAAGACCTCTTGGATAAATAAGATAAAATGTGTTCTCCGGTTTTGAAAGCGCTGCCTGTTTTGCTTTGTTCATGCGAAACCTTGGGATCCAGTCTCGTAGACTGTTCGCAGAGTTTGGGCCGTCGCATGGATGTTTTCATAGCTGTCAAGTCAGCGTAGACATCTCCACTGGCCATCTGGGGCTTGATTTATGGATTGTTGTGCACTTAAGTTCTGGTACAGCAACGGTTTTTGCTGTTATTTTGTGTGTGTGGGAGGGGCGGGGAGGGGGAACTCAGATGAATGATTTTTAAAAACGAGGGTGTGAAGAGGAAAAGGTATTTTTAAAGTATAACTTGGGTTCTAAAAAGTAAGAGCTAATAGGAACAGAGGTAAGCGTCATTGAGAATATTCAGTCAAAGGAAATCTAGAAATCGTAGAAGAGAGAGGTAGAGAGAGGGAAAGAGAGAGAGAGAGAGAGAGAGAGAGAGAGAGAGAGAGAGAGAGAGAGAGAGAGAGAGAGAGAGAGAAAGAGAGGATGAGAAGAGAGGGGATGAGGAAGAAGAAGAAACGTAGAAAGGTTGGGAATGAAACAATGAAAGATATGTGTTTTTCAATTGTACATAAATGTTGGCATAAAGATGAAAGAACCTTATTATTCCACATGTGGACTTTCCCTTTCCCCCCCCCCCCCCCCCCATATCAATTATATTGCAACGTTTATAGAAAGATAAGAAGTTACAATATACATTACCAACATCAAAGGCACTCACACTCAAGGACTGAGGATAAGGTGATCGGCAAGGCTTTGTCAGAAATTCGTCTGTCTGATAAAACTGCATGGAACCCATACAGTCATCTACAGTCTATTTTCCACCTGGCTGTGTGCCTGCGTTTTCTTTAGCGTTTCGCCCTACTTCCACTGCTTTGTTCTCTCATTCTCACGTCCACAGCTGTGACGACTGGTGGGGGCCAGGATCATCTAGAAAACTCTTTGACAAACTAAGAACAAATTGAACTAATTTTGAAAACTTCCAAATGTCTGGCTGAGATTCGGCGAACCGTGCCTGATAAAGAGGATAAAATGAAGCGCCTTGATACGATAATGAGACGAACACTGCTTTAACCTACCAGAATTCACTATAATTATTATAAGAAGTGTACATTCCTAACCTTTCACGTAATTATACGAGAGAAAATTTAAAAAGCAAAAACTTTGTGGTGCTTCACCATACTTGCTTTTTTTCTTTTTTTTTTTTGCCAATTGGGTCAAGGCTCAAAATTTATTGAAGCGTTTGTTTAGAGTACATAAACCTAGTTTTTGTTTTGTTTTGTTTTTTCCCCAAAAAATATGTTTGGTGAGAAGGCCGTCAAAATGGGCGTTAAGCTTTATCGTTTACAGCTGCATAACAATTGCCTTTTGTGTGTATAACGTTCAGGAAATATTACATTTCTAAATTGAGATGCACTCTTCTCTAGGCGATATTCTGAACCTCTAGTTTACACTCGGATTTAAGACATTAAATAAAATCGGAAAAAAAAATAATAGGTTCTGACAGGTTCGCATCGAAGGGCGTATTCTTGTATGACTACTTTTTTTTTAATTTCTTTGGTTTTTTTTTGTTTTTTTTTTGTGCTTTTTTCATTGTTCTTCTCCTCCTCCTCCTCCTCCTCCTCCTCCTCCTCCTCCTGCTGCTGCTGCTGTTGCTGTTACTATCATTATTATCATCATCATCATCACCATCATCATCATCATCATCATCATCATCATCATTATTATTATTATTATTATTATTATTATTATTATTATTATTATTATTATTATTATTATTATTATTATTATTATTATTATTATTATTATTATTATTATTATTATTATAATATATTATATATTACATATGATTAGCATTAGTATTTATTTATTCATTTTTTTATTTATTTTTATGTATTTATTTATAAATAATGAAGAGTCATGTAGAGATTGACTAGGACCAAGACCCTGACAATTATATCTGTACCTACAACAAAGCGTTTCATCTCAATATAACACATCACTTCAGTGCGCTTGTCCTTACTTTTAGTTCTTTATTTACTTTGAGGCGGGAAGAGGGCGGGGTGTCGGATTCATTCACTTTTTTTTTTACATCTTTATATTTGCATAGTTACTCGGTCCTTATTTTAGCATGAAAAATTAACTTTAGATTCCAAATTCCCTAATACTCTTATAGTCTTCTTTTTTCTCTTAAAAGTTTTGTGTTTTCTATTTCAAATGAATGGAATGATAAGTAGCAGCCGGTATCCTAATGTCTTTTTTTCCAATCTGGAAGTTATCAAACAATTTTTATCAAGCTCTTTAATTTCAAACGTTTTTAAGAGTTGATTTCATGAATCATAGCTGTCAAGATAATTTCTATATGTTTTCATGTTTTTTTGTTGTTTTTTGTTCTTGTGGACGGCATATCAATATGCCATTGCAAAGGAGGGCATTCTATTTTGCGGCTGTTTAGTATAATTTTACTGTTTACGGGGACGTTACGGCGCTAGTTCCCACAGGAAATGTTAGCAAAGCCGCGAGTTATTTTCCTTTTAACGGTTTCAGTCTCTATCAAAAACTGTTATAGATGCAGTCTTCACACAAACATCACGTTGTGAACTCGTAGTGATCAATCAGGTTTTGCTCGCTTATCTGGAAATGTCTGGTTTAAGTGGTAGTGGTAGTGGTAGTGGTAGTGGTAGTGGTAGTGGTAGTGGTAGTGGTAGTAATAGTGGTGGTAGTAGTAGTAGTAGTAGTAGTAGTAGTAGTAGTAGTAGTAGTAGTGGTAGTGGTAGTGGTAGTAGTAGTAGTAGTAGTAGTAGTAGTAGCAGCAGCAGCAGCAGCAGCAGCAGCAGCAGCAACAAGTAGAAGTAGTAGTAGTAGTAATAGTAGTAGTAGTAGTAGTAGTAGTAGTAGTAGTAGTAGTAGTAGCAGCAGCAGCAACAGGAAGAGTAGTAGTAGTAGTAGTAGGAGTAGTAGTAGTAGTAGTAGTAGTAGTAGTAGTAGTAGTAGTAGTAGTAGTAGTAGTAGTAGTAGTAGTAGTAGTATTAGTAGTAGTAGTAGTAGTAGTAGTAGTAGTAGTAGTAGTAGTAGTAGTAGTAGTAGTAGTAGTAGTAGTAGTAGTAGTAGTAGTAGTAGTTAGTAGCAACAGTAGTAGAAGTACGTTTGTAGTAGTTATATTTGTTGTTGTTGTTGTTCTTGTTCTTGTTGAAGTTATAGTAGATCTAGAGGAGGCAAAACAAAATTATTACCCTAATTATTTGATTTTATTTACACTCTGTAAAAGTTTTGTCCTCGTCAAAGAAACACAAAAACCGAGACTGAATAATCAAGTTTTTTCTTACTTGATTTTTTCGTCTTCAAGATAATTACAACTGAAATGTCAAAATTAGAATGTGCATGATTATCCGAGTGGAATATAGAGAGCGACAGCTATTGTTTAAGTGTCGCATCTGAAAATCTTAAGAGGGTCGATCGACTGTCATGAAAAGAATGAGGTGACATGATTTTGAACTGAAGATAAAAGGCAAAATGTCGGAATGTTGGGTTTGCTGTTTGTTTGTTTGTTTGTTTGGTTTTTTTTTTTTTTGTTTTTTTTTGTTTTTTTTCATGGTTCAGCCTCTATGATCAAGGGTGATTTAACAGAGACGCTGTGCCTAAAAAAAGAAAAACAGCTCTAAAAAATCAAATTTGTTTAAAAAAAAAAAAAAAGCAATCAAACAACCATTAGGGCTGGGACAGATGAAGCCAGACCTAAGAATCTAAAGATGCAGGTAATAGTAAATACAGAAATAAATAGTAAAGAAAAATCAATCACAAACCTAGATCTAAAAAGTTACCTCGATACTTCACCCATAGCCTTGCCGACACAAGACCAGGCACTTAGCCATAGAGCCGTTTGTATGAGTGATACCACGAAAATGGTTCTATGGTTAAGTGCCTGGTCTTTTGTCGACAAGGCGATGGGTCCAAATCATCTGTACATTAGTATGTTTCCACTCAAGTTTTCTTTGTCGGTCTCGAGCTAGATCTAGGTTGAGGTTGATTTTTTTTATACTAAATTCAATTCAAATGTTTATTTATGCTACATCAAGCACCCTGAGTTTATTGGTGATTTCTTAGCATACAAAATCGACTAAAAAATCAAAGCACAGTACGAGCTACATTTAAGTTTACGTGCGGCATCAAGCGGCCGAAACTCATCCAGTTTGAGAGAACTGCCATATAGAAGGTTATTCCATATTAGCAAAGGGTGATATTCTTAGTGAAACATTGTGGACTTGACCTTCAACTTTAGCTTATTTTTAAAAAAAAACTAAACTAGAGTAACAAACCTGCGGTCACCAATTAGTGTTCAGCTATGTTAGTGAAAAAAAATTGGAAATCTATTCCAGAATTTCTGTGTGTTTAGAAGGTTGTCGTGTGTGGTATACTAAAGAACTTGGTAGCTACATGGCAGCTTCATGCAGCATTGTTGTAGGTGAGATTTGAAACCTAAAACGATCGATCGAGGGTGAGTGGTTTAGGAAATCTTCCTCATAGTCAGGAGTTTCATCTAACATATAAGATTTATACGATTTTCAAGGGAAAAATTGTTTTGCTGACTCAAAACCGATTTTTGATTATCCAAAAAAAAAAAAAATTTTAAGGCCTACTTGGAGCTATGTGGAGCTTTGCACTTTTATTGCAGGGGCATAGCCCAGATAATTATGACACCAAATTAGGACACCAAAAAGAAGATAAGTTTGTATCATAACGTGACTCATAGAGAAAAGTAATGCACTGAAACTTATCAAAGCACAGACTTGTACACCAACCTGTATACGAAAAAAAAATGCCACAATCTTACAGATACCACGTCAAGCTAAAATTAGATATTATCATATTATCTATAGCTATATGAATTTATAGCGCTTATGTATGCTGCAAAGAGACACTGAAACCTTTTCAAGAAAGGGCTTGGAGTTGATTTTACCCTCCGGGTAATACTTCACAAAAACTGATCATCACCTGTAAAAATTTGAGAAACTTAATGAAACAAGTTTAATAATCTTTTTACCACTTGTTTTGCTTAAAACTGTTATGATCTGCACATTAAATAAATGTATTAAAATTTTTTTTTGACCAGGTCGTAGTCACTGACATAACTGTAAGACATAAATAGCATTGTATTTCTTTCATTTTATAAACAAAAATTCATCCTCCGATCAACCAAATCTTTAGCCTAAGACAGACCGGGGTCTTGTTCTTGTGACACATGCACTTATCTTACCTATTTAAAGAGAAAAGAATCAGAAAAGATCATGTTTATAGCGGCCATGCTGGACCGCTGATAAAGTCGCTTGATAAAGCGCTCGCCCTAAGGTAGGCATGGATTCTGGGGCCGAGGTCAGTGCGGGGTGTAACTAGGTGTGGGAAATATGACGCCGCAATGTCTGGAGTAACAAAGCCCAAAACGGCTGGTTGACAGAAAATGTAGGCCGATGTCGAAATGTCTGTCGATCGTACAGGTTATGGCTGATAAAATAAAAGAAAAAAAATGTTTTCTTGAGACGTGTATGGATCTCCTCTATCTGTGCAAAGTCTTCATAATCTGAATCATAGTTTTAACCTCGAGTTTATTCTACTTCATGTCATCGGACGGCACTAAAGAGACGTCTGACGCCAAGTCAAGGTCGCTAGTAACACTTTGTGTAAGAAACATCGAAGCAAAGACCTGAACTGTGATTAAGAAAAGTAAAAGGAAGAGGGAAAACGCAGTGCATGTGCGTGGAATACAATAATATATTGTCTATTTTTCTACCTAAACTTTCCTCGTATCGTTGAGAGGTCTTCAATGGTTGATAACAAGGGATGTCTGACTAATGCTTTTGAAGTATTATTAGGGTAGAGATATGGTGGAATGGTTCCTATTACTCCGTCCACACCACCGCACAAGAAGATGGAGCCCCTTAAAGAGGAGACAATTGTAAGAAATACCTAATTCGAGTTCTCCTCCATTTATAACTTCCTGGTAAGAACACGATTCGCTCCTGTTTTGGTGTGGATCCAGTCCTTTTACCACCGTGTCTTCTTCTCCATCTTTTGCTTCTGCTTACTGAGCCACGGAAATTACTGTTTTATTTGTATGTGCTACATGTTGAGATTGTCAAATAGCTCAAATCAACTAACCAAAGTCACAAAGCCCGCTGCAAAGTTCGGCTGTTGTTTAATTAGCATTGCACCCCTACCTACAGAAATGGCTCTGTATTTACAACATTGTGCTCGTGTTGTGATTTCATAAACAACATTGTATCGCATAACCATAGATGTAATGTTTCACCATACGATATTGTGTCCACATAAAAGCAAAAAAAAAAAAAAAGCAAATAGATAATGTACCTTTACCAGAATTGTGTGCCAATATAGTGGATTATTCGCCAAAAAAAGTCATAAGCAGTTTTGTGTTTTAATACAGTGTTGTGTCCTGATATACAATTACTGTGACCTCATTTAACAAGGTGTATCTATTTTGCAGTGTGCCTCATTTCCTCACATCAACAATGCACTTTTATAAAGAAAAAAAAAGCATTATGCCCTCCGTTCTTCCATAAATTATGCTTCCACAATATACCTTCATCCCTCGCTATCTGTGTACGCCCAACTCTAGGGTGGAGATCAGAAAAAGGTTTTAAGGCCCAAAGTTCATGCCACTCAAACTGAACAAGTTTGGGCTAATCTTATCTGTAAAGTGATTTTATCTTTTCCTTACCTGTTAGAGACCTGTTTATTGTGCAAAAATGTCTCATTATTGTTTAAATAGGGCTTTTATTTAAAATGAAAAAAAAGGCGATGAAATATTTGAAAGATAAGCGCATTACTTCTGTGTGCCATTGTTATTAATACCTGCGGAACATTCAATCATCATTGCATAAGCAGCTTTGCGATAAAGCAGTATCTCGAGCACAAATTCCCGTGAAAATTATAATATAATTTGCAAGGTAACTGGGGCTTCACCGTTATCATCAGATAGAGGAGGAAAAGAGACAACAGACAGAGACAGAAAGACAGACAGACAGACAAAGAGAGGGAGGGAGAAACAGATATCTAGAGATAAATAGAGAATGAGTGAGTTAGGAGGGAAAGAGAAACAGAAAGCGGGAGACAGCTAGACCAAATCCATATCTTCAGCCCCAAGGAAAAAGTGGATTAAATTTTGAGGTTTCTACTGATGCCGTGAAATAAACTGGAAATCTAAAACCTGTCATATCTTGTCATTTATTGCTGTAGCAAGCTGTCATTGAGTGAGACGGGAATACATTTAGAAAGCAATATTTGAAGCACAGAAAGTTACGTCTTAAAGCTGTCATCAGCCAAGGGTTTAGTAATAGCATCGCCTTCCTTGTTTGATTTATTTTTTATTCTCTTTAAAATTTACCATGGTTAGTAACATAAATTCGGCTTCTTCTTCTTCTTCGTTTTCGATACTTTAAAATACTACGCTTATTCTACCATTCCTATTTTTCTCCCAGACTGGGCATATTCTGTGATTCTTCCTTAATATCTGTGTAAAGATTTTTTTTTTTAATTAGCATTTTCCAGAAAAATATGAATGTGTCTGTAAAGTAAGAGGGCAAAAAAGGAAAAGTGTGTGTTTGAGTGGAGAGGAGTTCGACCAAGGTGTGACTAGTACGAAGCGAAAGAGGGAAGGGCTTAGGGGACAGGAAGATATGAGAATAATAATCTCTTATTTACCTGTGGCTAGCGTCCACCATCAGAGATCGCCCACCTGTGCTTTTGGCCAGTGGCAGGAGGAGTAAGCTTTTTTTTCCTCAGCTTTTTTTTTTTACTTCACCTGTTTCCTAAAGAATCTTCTAGGCAGACAGTGGCCCTCCGTCAGGCCAAGGAAAGGGCCTGTTAGATGGGATTCGACCCTTACCCCAAGATGACCCCATGCGAACCCGCATCTCCTCGACAGTTCAAAGCCCTACCGACTTTCCTATAATGTGGCGCCACTGTGATCGAAGTGATCGGGAAGAGAAGCTTTTAGCAGTGGGTGAAGGTCACACACTGATGACCCATTGAACTAGGACAGTTAGACAAATGCTGAGCTATAATATATCATTCCTGTGATAGGTAACAGGTCAAAAGTTTACAGGTCAATGAGGAGAACGGAGATTATTATTATTATTATTATTATTATTATTATTATTATTATTATTATTATTATTATTATTATTATTATTATTATTATTATTATGCAGAAAAAAAATTGACATGAGCTTTGTAGATGAAGAAAGTATTAGAGCTGACTCGTTATTCATTTTCATTTCCTAAATGATTTTGTGAAACCACTTCAGATCAGATGTGTGGCGTTAATAGTTTCAGAGAAACGTTCAACTTCAAAGACCATTTTCTCAAAACATTACTTTCTCAAATGGGTGATTTTAAAACTCGATAACTTTGGATCTAAACAAGGCAGAACCTTCAAATAAAATGCAAAATGCTCAGAATGGTCTGCTGGATCTAAACCTGAGTTCGTCTAATTTATTTTTCTGGATCCATGTGAAAAGTTTTCTTGTGCGCCGACACATATGTCAATTTTTCTTTCTTTCTTAGACACTACATTCATTTCTTTTTCTTCTTATTTTCTTTTTTTTAACTTTCTCTCTCCTCTTCATTTCATGTCCACATACTCACCTTGTTCATCCCCATGATTCTGTTCTAGTGTGTCAGATCTCGATAAATCAAATCCATCATTGTCCCTTCTCTTCTTGTATTTGTATTACATCAACTCCGAAGCACACACAATGTAGCTCTCCGACTTTATGGCTGGCAATGGTATTAATATTAATGTGCTCTGCAATTCGCCGTCTTTACCCACAAACCAGATTGCCTACTTAATATAGTGTAGGAAGCCATTTTATGGGATGTGCAATAATAACAGACCTAGGCCTATAGTTCTACTGGCCTGACCAAATAAGAGTTACGTCGAAGTCGTATTAGGTGTGTTGGAGTGGCTTCTAGTAACAGGTAAAAACTATTGGACACTATGTGTAATTCTCCTATTACTTCTTCGTGGACAGCGCAACCGTGAACGGATTCTATAACCTTTGTAAGTACGTCGTAATCATTAATGAACATAATTTATTTAGTTTACCATTTTAAGTTTTCTGCGGTGAGAACAGAGACTGCAATAAGAGTTTCATTTCTTAGAAGTTTAAGATCATCATTGCATAGCAGTAGAGGGTTATAAATATCGTGCCAGGTTCTAGTTGAGGTTCAAATTACAAAATAGACAAAAAATATTTTCATCCTAAATCGTGAGTTTCGTTGATCATTGCAAAAAAAAACAAAAAAAAACCGAGTACCTTTATTATTTTGTTCCATGGATCTCTTTATATGAACTGGCATAAATCAAAGAAGAATTGAAAATTAGAGCCAAAATCGATATAAATCATGATTTCATTTTAAAAACATCTTTGGGAATCTCGAAATCTTCGTAAGCTCAATCTAAAAATTAGACATGCTATAGTGGCCTGGTTTATCAAGATCGTATGCAACTTGGCCTATGTCATCAAAATGTTGCCTTGCTCTTCGGCCATGCGAAATGCCCGCTCGGACCCCATGGTAGAGGATGGGGATGGGGATATGTTCATGACAGAAGCTAAAGCCAGAACTATAGGATGGAGTGTACAGGAATTACATGGCTTAGCACAACGATTTGACCTTACTTATCTAAATTATCAGCCGTCTCTATTTCCTGCTCCTTTGCCTCACTACTCAAACACCAAACATAATTTTGTTTGTTATACTAAGGTTTGGACTCTGCCTCTCAGTAATACTTTAACCCGATATAATCGTTCGAACAACAACATATGTACAGTTTGTCATGAAGTGGAGGATGGATTCCATCTTTTTTTTTTTTTTTGTATTGTATCTAATATGACTTTTCAAGTCAAGTATTCCACATCATGCAATTCTGTCACCCACCAATCACCAGATTGTTTATCTTAGCAGATAAGAATATAATAAATGTCATATACTACTATCACTGAAAACTGTAATTAAGCATCATCATTATTAATTCATATGAACCACGACGCGCTATATTTATAATTTTTCTGTGATGCCCATGTTGAATTTGGAGGTCACTGAGTCTTTTTGTTTGTTTTTGTCTTTGTTTTGTTTTTTTGTTGTTATTGTTGGGTTTTTTTGTTGTTGTTGTTGTTTTGTTTTGTTGTTGTTGTCGTTGTTGTTTTTTGCAATGTGTAAAAAAATTTATGTTTGGTTTATTTGCCTGGAAAAAATCCAATCCAATCCAATCAAATCAATGTTTTATGCCGTTGCTCTTGACGGGCCATGGAGCCTCTGTTGTATTTAGTGTCTGTTACATTTGCCCCCTCTTTCTCCTTCACCTGGTCTTGGGTCCTCTTCATCATTGCCTGCAGCGAATGATCTACTCAAGTCATGGATGGATGTCTTTTGGGAGCTCCTACCTTTTTGTCTATCCCTCTTTTCCATGTCCACTTTGTCTTACAACTGGTCATGTCTTGTTGGTCTTCCTTTTTTTTCCTCAATCAATAACGTGTCGCTGTCCCCAGACTGGCGTTGGGTGGGCAGGCTCAATAAAACGAGCCAAAAAAAATCACATAATCACGTAATACTGACGCCTGTTTTATTGCTTCTGCTCTTCCCAACAGACTTGTGAGACAACTATGTCTTGATCTAGATCTAGAAGTGACGTCAGCAAATCGCCTAATGTATAATCTTGCTCGGTGAGCAAAATCCCACTGTCGGCGCCTGTCTTTCGAATGCGCTCTTTCCATTTGCCACCGTTTCGGCCAATCGGTGAGCGTTACTGGTGCAACCTATCTTCGGAGATATTTGACTTTCAGTCGATCATAGAAATACTGTTAACAGCAAGTCCAAGTGCTAAATACTTTCTTTTTCATTAATAGGAAAAAAAACCCACATGGAATAGTCAGGAGCCTGAGGTCCGATGTCTCGGGTCAGAAGATAAAATCGTAACTAAAAGTGTGTTTTGTTTTGTTTTGTTTTTTGTTTTTTTGTTGGTTTTGTTTTTGTTTTTTTGTGGGTTTTTTTCTTTTTCGTAGGTTTAAGATTATTCAGCGACATTAGTTAAAGGCAAAGCAAACCAAAATGTTCTAAAATGCACCAAAAGATAGTTGGATCGCAAAAAAAAGCTAAATTTATATTCTCCATTTACTGATATTACTCGTTACTATTATTTATTTTCAATATTGGAATGAATTTAATTTTTTTTCTTCTGCTTCATAATGCTTGGAAAAAGGCGACAGGTGCAGCTTGGACTGAACCACTCTACTCCTCTTTCTATCCTTTAATATTCTGTATTAGTGTTTTAAAATAGATTTGAAGGCGGCATAACTCACTTCATGACAGTCTTTTATGTCTTCTTGTGCTAGCAGCATGGTTGCAGACCCAATGAGGATTAGTTCGTTTTATTAGAGTAGGCCTAGTTATTGATTCGCTACTATATATATTATTCCTTTTGACGTACCTTAGAAACAATGGGAAACTCCGACAAAGTAGCCATTGATTTAACACGATATAATAAACACTAGGGAAACGGGGGCTAGTCAGAGAGACGTCAATCTCCCCACCTGAGACTGCATGCAGGTAGCGTCACGTTGAAAGGCACGCTAGTAACACCAGCGACAGATTAGGTGTATAAACTGGATCATCGAGTGATGCTCAGTTCGGGTCAGTCCGATCTTCGTGAGGTCGAAAGTGCCAGTACTAGCAAGCAACTGTTTCTGGAGAACTGATGGTCGATTACCCCTCTTGATCTCGCCAAAGTTCTCGTTATCGTCAAGGTTACGAGTCCGTTATAAAATTTTGAGAGGGCGAAGTGGTGAAATACATTGTAGAACTAGTAAGAGTCGCGTCATTTGTATTATTGATCGGTTATAATTCGTCCTTCACGATTTTTGATTGATCATCAATTTGGATGTAATCAACGTCACGTCACGTCTTACATCTTTTACTTGGCATTGCCGTTCTCCTCCTTAGGATCTTCGTTTCCTTTAAGTTTCTTTGACATACAAAATATTAGTGTCATTAAAGTCAAAAGCTTCATTGCCTTAGAAACCATCTCTATTATCATCAAAGGATCACTAATCAATGATAGGACCAATATATTCTAGAGGCTACCCTGATTTCTTCTATGACTTTATTTCGTAAAACTTTCTATCTATAATGTCTTGAGTGAAAGAATTTGGAGCTCGACTTTCCAACCGTACCCTGACTGACACAGTCTTGTCCTGTGTGCTCCAAAGGTCTGAGACCAATCAATTCTGATCAGACTTTATACTCTTGTCAGACAGTTAAGTCAACAGTGCATATTCTACTCTTTTCTGACGACTCTGAGGACAAGATGTAACTGATACATTTCGAAAGCGTTAAAAATCCAAATTCTCCAACTAGAACAATCTGTCACCTTTTTCCGCACTCAAAAGGATCAAACTGTCACGAAATATTCACTGCAATGCTTTTTTTTCTGTTCGACCTCAATAAGATCAAATAACATCGTTATCAATATAATTTTTTTTAAACAATGATGTGTGAATTAATAAAGATAAAGGAATTATCCAGCGTAAAAAGCGCATAGATTTTAAATGCAACTCAGAGGCTATATTTGAAATTTCTGAGCGATATGATAATTATGGAGACGATGAAATCCAAAGAGTCCAATTCAAGATAATATTAACTTTAGCTTTCGAAGTCCTCATGAGGCACGACTGAGCTAAATGAGCTGCCAATGTTATATGTTCCAAACATAAATGATTCTTCCTTCTGGCTTTCTTTGCTCGCTGTATACCGGAAGTGAAGGCCACAGATCCCGACCAAATCCGTGCGACATTTAGGGCGAGATGAGTTACCTCAAAGCTAGCTCGTGTGTTTCTGATACATCGTTTGAGTAAAAACTCATAGAGTTTTGAGTTTTTGAGATTACAGGCGCATGTGTTGGTAAGAAACCATACAAAGATGTAGGGTGAAAAATCCGGGTAAAATCTATAGCTTATTTTTTTTTTTTTTTAATTTTCGGATCTCTGAGAATAACCAGGTATAAAGATAAAGTTTACTCAGTGTTTCTGAGGAAAAAGGGAGAATTCGTCTTACATCGTTTATTTCCGTGGATGTTATCTCGGCAATCTCCAGGTGTAGCTTATAAGCGGTGAAAATATCACAGGTGATTACTCTAGATATTGTCAGATAAATGTGATACAGGCATGTGTATCGATCAGTAAGATCTATTTTTGTAGTTCTTTTCACAAATCCACGTGTTGCCACCGTCGTGAAAACGTGCTGGTTTCTTAAGACGTCTTGACCAGCGGTCATCAGGGCAGGTCACGGTTTTTATCAGAATGGACATGTCCAGCACGATTGGTCATTCAGGTGACTGGACCGATTGCCGAGATATATGTCCAGCTGTTGATTTCTCGGTGATTCAATAGTTCTTCCGATAAATCCTGTCCACCTGAACGTGATAGCCCATATTTTTTGTTTTAATTTGCTTTAATTTGTTCCGCGATGCAAATTGCACATGCTCAAACTCGCCCAGTCGGTGTGAAGTTGAAAGCAACGGCATCTCAGCTACCCATGCTTGAAACTTTCTCCCTGTAGTTTTATATCTCCGGTGATGCATGTACTGTGAGCGTCTTTTACGCTAGTGTTGTAAAATAATGCAACTCATAACCATTCCCTGTATTCATTTTATTCATTTAACACAAGAACTTGAAGTGAAAGCTCTATAAACTCGTGATAGGTTCTTATCTGGCGAAGGAAACCAATAAGCTTCTTTTGTTAAAATTATCCTCGATAGGGATTTAAGATATTATGGTTTTGCTAACAATTTAAAAATGAGCCTAAATGCTTCTTGTTCATCATTTCTTTCAAGCTTACGCTTTAATGTACATTTTTTTTATTCTCTTGTTTAATATGGCTTTCAAGCAAATCTCACTCATTTTGTAGTTTGTCAAAATGTTTTCAAGCTCAAATCATTGAGGATAACAGCATCGAAATCTTGAGGTTTATTGTTAATAACCTTGATGGAACCAGAGTCCACCCTCCAAATCCGGTACTTTCACATTTTTTTTCTTCTTTTATTTTTTCACCGAAGTTGTCACGTCGGTCTCCAGTCTCATGTTGGAAATTACTTTGCAGATGAGTTTTCCTATGTTTGTAAGATAATAACAAGTAAAAGTTTGAAGGGAGAACTTGGAAACATATTAAAGAGTTTTTATTATACTGTACAGTTCTGAACACACACTGTAGAGTGGGAATAATAAAGCCATCTATACAAGCGTTTTTCACAGTTTTTCCCTCGGTCGCTCGAGTGTGAAACAAAATTTTCCCAGATTGTCACATCTGTAAATACGGCGTTGCTTAAGACCATGACGAGCACTTGAGGACCTTAATATTTTTACCAAACAATAGGAAGGCAGGTGTACGGCTGTTTGAGGTGTGAAGTTTCCTTCCAGTCCTCAAGAATATTTCTTAAGATATCCTTTATCTAAATGCACAAATGAATGGGGGAAAGGCCTAAGTAATTAGTGCATAAATTTAAATTTCGTAAAAATCTTTCGCTTCTTGCTCTGGGAAACCCAATTTAAGAAACATAAGGGTGCTTATTGGAAAAGGCTTCTATTTTTGTCGTTTGAGATATGTGTTTACCCCTGGCCCTTTGTATATTTTTATAAGGCATTATGATAAAAAAATTTCCGTGTCGAATGATTAGAACAGGTAACTATCTGTGTAAAATCCCAATTTATTTACAGATCCTTCTAAACGAGAGAATTAGACAGAAAAAGGTTGTAATGAGAAGCAGCATGGCTCTTTGGGCTGCCAAATCTACGCGTAAACACTCGAAGCGTTGACCAAAGTACATCGAATCAACCAAAGAAATTAACGGTGGTCGGAATCAGGTGGGAAAGAGAAATTTATCAACAAAATGCTGACGCGTTCGGGGGGAATCGAGCCTAAAATAAGACGAAACTTTCAAATCTCCCTGGCCGTCTTAGCATTTTAGCAAATATAGCTTTATATTTTCTCTGTCATTTTTAAATTTAGATCTATCCCTAAACACTTCTGACAGCCAGATCTAAATTTTTTTTCTTATAAAAGTAATTTCTGACGTTTTTCTGTCACGTTTTTTGACACTTGGGACATTCCAACGAGAAAAGAATGAATGATATTATTAGGAAGTCTTACAGGTGGCTGTTTTGGTTTATGCCGCGGTATAAATAATAGCAGCACTTATCGATAACAGCAGCACTTATCGAATGTACTGTCGACCTCTCTGAATTGAGGTTCGGCATGACACAAAAGTAGTTGAACTTCTCCGCTTTCTGCAGCCGCCACACAGTACAGTCGGTAGAGCGTTGGGCTAGCGACAAGTAGGTCCGAGTTCGACCTTGTGCGTGACGTGTAGGTTCCTCCATCTCCGGACCATTAAACACCTACTTTACAAGTGACCCTGTAGAAGGTTCTGATTGAAAAAAAAAAGGCATAAAGAAAAGGATTGGGGGGAGTAAGCTAATGTAAACTATTACCCACACTGCTCTTCAGAACGTTGTTGATTTGTTTTTAGTGTTCCTCGCCAAAACGAAAGTAACCCTTTATTTATTACCGGGTATATTTGAAATCTAGGGATAGGGCGACACAGACCACGACTCGCGGGACAAAGATAGTTCTCATAGAATACCTACACACTGCAATGACGCTATTTGATTTATTATTTTAAAAGCGGAGGATAAATTAAATTATTAATAATATAATCCCACGTGAAATATACATAGCCCTAAAATTTACAAATGAAGTTGGATTTTACATACTGTCTGCTACTCTTTCATTACATGCGCTCTCTCTCTATGTCTCTCTGTCTGTCTGTCTGTCTGGCTGGCTGTCTCTCTGTCTCTCTGTCTCTCTGTCTCTCTGTCTGTCTCTCTCTCTCTCTCTCTCTCTCTCTCTCTCTCTCTCTCTCTCTCTCTCTCTCTCTCTCTCTCTCTCTCTCTCTCTCTCTCTCTTTCTCTCTCTTTTTGTCTAAATAGAAAGCAAAAACGTCACACTTGGAGAATAACTTGGTAATTATAAAGGGTCCAAAAGGACGTGTGTGTGTCTCTAAAAAGTATAAAAAAAAGGTCTAAAACTTTATACTAACGTTGATGAAGATATTACAGCGAAACGTTTATATGTTAAATCTATAGTTTTGTTATATTACAAAGTTGTGTGCATATTTCCTGTTAGACCTTCTCCCTCCCCCAATCTCTCTCTCTCTCTCTCTCTCTCTCTCTCTCTCTCTCTCTCTCTCTCTCTCTCTCTCTCTCTCTCTCTCTCTCTCTCTCTCTCTCTCTCTCTCTCTCTCTCTCTCTCTCTCTCTCTCTCTCTCTCTCTCTCTCTCTCTCTCTCTCTCTCTCTCTCTCTCTTTCTTCTTACACACATACTTTCTCTCTCTTTCTCTACCTTTCTCTCTATTTCTCTCATTGTCACCCAATTTCGTGTATTCTTTCCTAGTCCCTTTTTTCTCCCTTTTCTGCCATCCATCCTTTTCCTCCTCTCTCTCTCTCTCTCTCTCTCTCTCTCTCTCTCTCTCTCTCTCTCTCTCTCTCTCTCTCTCTCTCTCTCTCTCTCTCTCTCTCTCTCTCTCTCTCTCTCTCTCTCTCTCTCTCTCTCTCTCTCTCTCTCTCTCTCTGTCTCCCCTCTCACCACTTCTGTTATGGCAAAGAGCACTTTCATTCAATACAAGCTGATAGCTATCGATATAGCAAATTTACCGATACATTTCTCTCTTTCACGAAGGACTAAAGTTATCATCCGAAAATCGGAAAAATCCGAATATCGCTTCTGATATCTAAGGCTTCCCAGATTGGTAACATACGGCATAGGCCGTTCAGTCGATAAAAACATCTGAGGCCGAAGTACTAGATCTAGTAGCCTGTAGACTTTGAAGTTTTTATGGCTTGATGATAAAGTTATCACCAGGCTCGGAAACGTGACATCTCATTAGTGAAAAAAACACATAGCAGAATACACATTTTCGACATTAGATTTTCAACGGTTGTGGATTATCAGCTTCAACTCATTGGATTTCTTTTGAAATGGTCAGGTTGTATATTTTAAAGTTTTTCATGTAATCAATGATGTAAAGTAATTAATACTTAGCATCGTGTTGGTTTCTGTAAGAAAAACAGCAAATACAATAACAATAGTAATAATAATGATGATAATAATAATAATAATAACAACAACAACAACAGCAACAACAACAATAATAATATAATAATAAAAATAATAATAATAATAATAATAATAATAATAATAATAATAATAATAATAATAATAATAATAATAATAATAAATACAATTATAATAATAAATACAATTATAATAATTACAATAATAATGATAGTAATTATGATTTGTTGAGTACTTTCATTCAATATGTTAGTACCATTTTAAATCATTATATGTATACATATATATATATATATATATATATACATATATATGTATATATATATATATATATATATATATATATATATATAGTAGTGGTAGTAGTGGTAGTATTCGTAGTAGTCTTAGTAGTAGTAGTATTAGTAGTAGTAGTAGTATTCAATATTATGATTTCTGGAATAGTGATAGTGATAGTGATTAAGTGATAGTGATAGTGATAGTGGTAGAACTAGTAGTGTCCAACCGCCGTCAATTTGGTAGTGGTAGTGGTAGTGATTAAAGAATCTTGGTAGTAGATAAATGTTGAAATATGAACTAGTAATAAAAAGGTTTCGAAATAGAAACATTAAAGCTTGAAATGTTTTACTGAGTCCAGCGTCCTACCTCGACTTGTTTATATGTCATTTATTTTCTCCAGAAAGGGCTCTCTTTACTTTGGCATTAAAACTTTATTCTTTAAAAATTAAAAAAAAATTTAAAGCAGTCACCAACTATAACTCAAGCAAGACTATGAACTAAGAAAAACAATTATATAAGGTATAGATGACGTTTCGCTTTATTAGCTTCTTCGGTAACTATCTAGTTGTGATCTAGCTTGTATAGTTTTATTTTTTTAAACTTGGCCTTTGATAAAGAAATGTTTCAGCGATAATTCAGAGAGCTAGCATATCGGACTGGTAGAGTCAGATGTGGGAGGAAAAGTGGATTGAAATGACGAGGGTCAAAATTAGTGCTACATAACATGTCTCATAACAAAGACAGGTTCGAACAGATATAGATATATACAATAAGAGAAGGTCAAAGTGACAATAGAGATAGATGAAGATTATACCAATAGAGAGATATAGAAGATGGGAGAGTTATCACTTTCTCTTAGTCTCTATCAATGTGTATAACTGTTTCTACCTTTGAAATCCTCAAAGTTAAAAATCTAGGTTGGTTCATGTTACAATTTCTCTGCGTATTTTAGTTTGCACAGGATTCCGCCAACTCTAGTGCTACTTATTACATTTCCATGAGAACATGGAAATTTCTCCAGTAATTTCCTGTAGCCATTGCGGTCACAAAAAGAGCACACAAAAAGGTCTAGCACTAGTGAAATTGTCAACCACTTCCAAGATCTAAATCAATCACCGTGAGACCTTGACTTACAGACAGTTAACTTCGACCTAATAAAACCGTAACTTACGCTTGATCTGTGTTACCTGACAAGGCAGTACCTGTGTGTGTGTGTGCCACTGTGCTAGAATCTCCTGTCTGTTACTAATGAATTATCGAGACAACAGAAGGAGTGTCTTTAAAATGCTTGAGCACGGATACGCTCAGCTGATGCAACGCACAGTTCAAATTTGCTTCTTTTCATAATTAAATTACTGCCGCATTCGTTAGAGTCTATATTTTTTAAAAAATACATTTTGAACTTGAAATCCATGGTAATAAAAAGTTCAAGGGTAAGTTTAAAAGTACAAATAAATTCCCTTATCACATGACCGTGCATTCCCGATTCTCTAGCTTTTGGGATGTTTTGGATTCTAGTACTTACTTTCCAGTTTATTAAAAACTGTCGTTGACTGGTACTACTTCTTGAGGCTAACGACCTCTGACATGATGCTTACGTAAAAGTACTGGCAACCCTTTAGTTTTATCTTTAACATTGCATCCTGGTTGTGCTTGTGTTGTTCTTGTAGGTACTCATTGCTCATTGGCTATAGAGCGTGTCAGCTTTCAGGGTTTTGCATCGATATAAACGGTGGATCCGGATGACATTTGACTATTTCGCCTTCTCTCACTATAAAGCTTGAGTCAAGTCACACAGTATTTGCAGCGATCCTTTTATGAAAATATGAATGATATTAAGCGGAAGTATAAAGGTGTGTTTTCTGTTACCTTCTCCTCCGTCAGAGGACCCTAATCTCATTGGTTGCACATTTTATAGGACGTGCACAAAGCAGCGTTTCTCTAAATATTGTGTGTTGACCAAGATTTTCTTTCCTTTTTCCTTTTCAGCTGAAAGCGGCATTCTCAGTCCTCATACCCAACATTCGGCTGAGCATCACTTCTAGAAGCAACAAATCTTCATCCTCAGAGTCAAGCTGGACAACACCCAGATCTGTGATTCTAAAGTTTAGTATGTGAACAGCCTGCTCTCGATATAGGAAATCAAACGACAGCAGGATCAAATAAGGTTCGAAATTGTAAGATCGAAAAAAAAAATAACCAGCCGGCTGTCTGAAGTGAAAGCATATAATGGTGCGTCCATCCAGCGTTCCCTCGCCTGGACATATCCCCAGGGTGAGCTGCGTGCACGACTAGAGCCATTTGACCAGCAGCTAAGAAATAGTATCAGCAAAAGCCAGTTTAGAAACCGGTCTAGCGACGCTTGCCTCAGCCTATCTCCAACACCCAGATATTTTTGTAAGCCCTCTGACTGGGTTGATTTACTAAGAAAGATGCCTGTCAACCACTTTTGCCACACTATGCAAAAACAGATCCTCGGCGGTCGTGCTTCGAGCGCGTCAAAACCAGGACCTTTGGACATCAAGCAGTACTTTATGTCGACGGAAGTGACCCCGAAATCCGGCGACATCTCCTCGCTCACTTCCGCCAAGCGTCACAGACACTTCAGCTACGGCAGTGCCACCAGTGCCTCGGGCTATGACTATGTGCTGAAGATCATTCTCCTTGGGGACCAGGGCGTTGGGAAGACGTCTTACCTGAGGGCGCTCAGAATCCACCCTGAGCTGACCAAAATAAAGTGCAAGTGCCGGTTGTCTCAGCTGTGTGACCACCTGGAAATCGAGGTGGTCACAAGCAACGGCAAGGTGGCGCTGGTCAAGCTGTGTGACACTGGAGGTGAGTGCTAGTGCGGGTCTCCGTGAGCTTCTTCCTTCTTTTTCCTTTTTCTCTTTTGCCTCACCCCCCCCCCCCCCCACACACCCACCCCCACCCCCTCTCTCTCTCTCTCTCTCTCACTCTTTGTCCCTCTCCCCCCTTTCTTTTTTTTTTATAGCATTTCGTTGTTCGTCATCCATTTATATATATATATATATATATATATATATATATATATATATATATATATATAATCTTCTATATATCTACCAGGGTAAATGCCTTTAGATTTCTCGCTTGTTGAACTCATCATTTAGTTTACTCTCTGCCCCCCCTCTCCCTCCCGCCCGCGCGCTCTCTCTCTCTCTCTCTCTCTCTCTCTCTCTCTCTCTCTCTCTCTTTTGTCTGTCTGTCTGCCTGCCTGTCTCTATCTCTCTCTCTCTCTCTCTCTCTCTCTCTCTCTCTCTCTCTTTCTGTCTGTCTGTCTGTCTGTCTGTCTCTCTCTCTCTCTCTCTCTCTCTCTCTCTCTCTCTCTCTCTCTCTCTCTCTCTATCTCTCTCTCTCTTTTGTCTGTCTGTCTGCCTGCCTGTCTCTATCTCTCTCCCTCTCTCTCTCTCTCTCTCTCTCTCTCTCTCTCTCTCTCTCTCTCTCTCTCTCTCTCTCTCTCTCTCTCTCTCTCTCTCTTTCTGTCTGTCTGTCTGTCTGTCTCTCTCTCTCTCTCTGTCTCTCTCTCTCTCTCTCTCTCTCTCTCTCTCTCTCTCTCTCTCTCTCTCTCTCTCTCTCTCTCTCTCTCTCTCTCTCTAAAGCACACTCATTCTCTGTGTGTTTTATTTTGTCCCAAGCTTACTTTAAGTTAGAGATAAATAAGATTGATGTATAGAACGTTATGCAAACTCTTTATGCAATATTTGCTATTGTAATTATTGGTAAGTAAATCACTTCGGTAGAGCCGAAAACTGCCGAGACTAGATTGAACGAAACAAGGATAAAAAAATGCAAATGCCTCCATTCATATCACAACCGCCTACTTTAGTTATCTTTCATTTAGTGACCTTGTGAATCTGAAAAATGACTCTTTGAAAGCCATAATGGAAAGGCCCTGCGTGTTAGAACTATGGCAATAGATCATACACTCTGGGGTTTAGTGTATCGT
Source organism: Elysia crispata (assembly GCA_033675545.1). NCBI lineage: Eukaryota > Metazoa > Mollusca > Gastropoda > Plakobranchidae > Elysia > Elysia crispata. Next base: position 160,354 of record JAWDGP010003737.1, on the reverse strand, counting down.
GAGGAAAGGCCCTGCGTGTTAGAACTATGGCAATAGATCATACACTCTGGGGTTTAGTGTATCGTGAGGAAAGGCCCTGCGTGTTAGAACTATGGCAATAGATCATACACTCTGGGGTTTAGTGTATCGTGAGGAAAGGCCCTGCGTGTTAGAACTATGGCAATAGATCATACACTCTGGGGTTAAGTGTATCGTGAGGAAAGGCCCTGCGTGTTAGAACTATAACAATAGATCATACACTCTGGGGTTTAGTGTATCGTGAGGAAAGGCCCTGCGTGTTAGAACTATGGCAATAGATCATAAACTCTGGGGTTTAGTGTATCGTGAGGAAAGGCCCTGCGTGTTAGAACTATGGCAATAGATCATACACTCTGGGGTTTAGTGTATCGTGAGGAAAGGCCCTGCGTGTTAGAACTATGGCAATAGATCATACACTCTGGGGTTTAGTGTATCGTGGGCGTCCAAATTACAAAAAGAAAAAAAAACATGTTGTTAAAAATTTGAAATAAAATTCCTAGTTATTGGTCAAGAAGAGGGTCAAAGCTAGTTTGGGGTTGGTTTTTTTTTTTTTTTGCGACAAAATTTAAATTTGATCCCGTTGTTGACAATAGAAAATGAAAGTTTCCACAAGACAGGCATGCAGATCACCACCTTTTGCTTTCCGTCTATCGCAGCACCGAAATGTTGGCCTTTTCAGGATCTAGAGTAGGGTAGGGCTCCTCTTCCTAAAACCTCGATGTGGACTCATCTCTTGATCTTTTCCAAAATTGAACTGAGCGATATTGATCCCAGCTATAACTATAGTGAATGTTGACATTGTGTTTTGTTTTGGTTTTTTCCTGTGATATCCAGATCTTTTCTTTTTTATTTGAATTTTGAAATGCAAATGCGGAGAGCCTCTCCTAGATTATCCTTTTCTTTCATCATGGATTGATGTGAAATACATCACAAACAGGTATCACATACGTAGGAAAGAGAAAATATTTTTTTACAAAGATTATTCCAACTAGCAACATCAAGTGAAATAAATGTTAGTTTAAAAATCTGTTCATCGATCGTGGCTGATAGACCGTTAACCCCTTAGAGTAAACCAATCAAGATCAACTTGCTGTCAATATTTTAAGTCCTATGATATTTGTTTTCAGTATTTTAAAGTTCAAATATAGATAAACTTCAAGTTAGGAAATAGCACCGTCTAAGTTTCACCGATGAGAATGATGTAAATCAACCATCGAATAAAAGTTGACAATCAAGGTTGTTCCATTTCTTATCAATTATGACCTTCATAATAACATCGCATCGATGAAACGAATAGTATCCCCTTTCCTTTGACCCATATAAAATAAGTGATGTGACGGATTGAACAAATGGGCGTTATTCACGTAATTCATTCGTTTCGCTTTTCTGAGGACACTCTTGTTGGTCTAGCGCTGTCACTGCAGTTATTGCTGTAATCACAACGAATGGTTAATACAATACTAGAAAACAGCTAACTCAGTGCTTTCCCATTCTCTATGATAAAATCCTTGTAGTCGCTCTTTGTAAAGCCAGGAATTTCCGTGAAAAATGCCTTGATATGGACTTTCCTGTGGAAATTCATAGCTGCCGAATTTATTTGAACCTAGTTTAAAAAATGAACTATAAATAGACTGAGATTTAAGAAAATCATTTAACTATTCTTACTGGGGTTTTGTGGCAAACAGTTCTGAACCTCGGGTTTGAAAATGATTTTTTAGGCTTTCTGTACCTTTCAAACAAGTTACCTGAAATGAGTCTTTGAGTAATGGGCCGTCTATAGGATCCGCCGCTATGTTGTTAGCAGTGTCTTACTTGACAATATAGAGATTCTCTCTCCTCTATATTCTATTAAAAGATAAAACCTCTTTTTTCTTAGGTGACGAGTAAGATACTTGTAGGGCGGCTTTAGTGGGAAGTTCAGAATTAATATAACATGAATCTTGGACTTTCTTGAAGCATTAGGATAGCACAAGCAAAGAGAACGTCGGGTGACACTTTTGGCAAAACAGTAGATCTAGGCTTTCTAAGGTCTTACAGAACTAAAGAGCGTGTGACCTCAGGATGAGTTCAACAGTTTGACCTGTCGTTCATTGATCCTTGAAACTGGGCGCCATAGTGGTCTACATGGTAGATTTAATGACTTTAGGTCAGAGTCACCCTTAGATTACTGTGGCAAAGCGTCATGAGGGAATGGGAAACAGTGTTTATTGCATGGGTGAAAGCTTATCATGTGTGCACGTGTGGGTGGGTGTGTGAGTGGGGTGGGGAGAGGGGGAGGGGAGAGTTGTGGATTTCAGAACAGGGTACAAATTGTTAAACTAAACTTTTGTATCGTAATGAATATTTAATTGGCGTAGGAAAAAAATCAGGGAGTTTGTGATCCATGTAGCAATTTTTTATGCAAATATGAAAAATTGTCAGATTTCTCTGAACATTGTCTTATCATGCAACGTCACCATTTTGACCCTTGCTCCGATGTTGTTCGGTTTCCAGGACAGGAAAGATACCGAAGTCTGACGTCATCCTATTACCGTGGAGCACACGGCGCCATTTTGGTGATGAGTCTGAATAACTCCACATCATTGGACAGCATTGAACAATGGTGAGTGAAATGAGCCAACAACATCATCACCATCATCATCAGCAGCAGCAGTTACAAAATCAAAATCAACATTTCAGCAAAACAAAAAATCAGATTGTTAGCAGCAGCAGCACCAGCAGTTACAAAAACAAAATCAACATTTCAGCGAAACAAAAAATCAGATTGTTAGCAGCACCAGCACCAGCACCAGCAGTTACAACAACAAAATGAACACATCAGCGAAACAAAAAGTCAGATTGTTAGCAGCGGTAGCACCAGCAGTTACAAAAACAAAATGAACATTTCATCGAAACAAAAAATCAGATTGTTAAATCTCGAGAAAGAACAGATGCAGTGTACACCGGTGCGTGAAGGATGTAAGATAGTGTTCAATCATCTAGATCTATGTGGTGAATAGTTTGAGTTGAAGATTTTGTTTTCATTTGGCACTTGTAATGGTGTGGTGATGATGGAGTTGATGATACCTTTTAATGCTATTGTACTCCATGCTAGACAACAAACACCTTTGCAGACTTTAGTTTCTCTTGGAACCTGATGAAAAAGGGTGAAGATGTTTCGACATACTCATAGATACAGAGCATCACGTAACGAATCGTGTAAAATCAATAAAAAAGGAAAGTACTCTTCTTATTAGACACATGTTTCTCCAAAGATTTTTGTTGGGAAATTTACATCTTTCGATACTACTTACGACCATGCGTTGGTCTTCAAAATAAATTTTCAAAATAAAGCACATTCTATCTTACATCAGCATCAAATCAGCCACTTTTTACATGAACCAGAATCTGAGTGGAATATTAATTTTGCCACGGGCGTATTTTATACCCCGCTTTAATTGGTAAGGTGTAATTGGTATTGAGAATCTCGAAGACTTGAGTACTGTATTGTCCTTTACTCTTTTAATTACATTTCATTTGTAATCTTTGATGTCTTAGCCCTTCATGAAGACGTTTGCCTATTTAAAATAATCTTATGTTAGACTGGATGGCGTGTATTGTGATATCTAGAAGGGATATTGGTGGAATTCGACGACGAACCTGTGTGGTGGAAATGGAATATGTTTTTGCTCCAAGGCCACCGTTTTATTATGTGTAAGCTATGGTTTGTTTGATTTTTTTACTTTCTGTCCCCCCCCCCCTCTCTCTCTCTCTCTCTCTCTCTCCCTCCTCTCCCTCCTCTCTCTCTCACTCTCTCCCTCCCTCTCTCTCTCTCCCTTCCTCCTCTCTCTCTCCCTCTCCCTCCTCTCTCTCACTCTCTCCCTCCCTCTCTCTCTCTTTCTCTCTCTCTCCCTCTCTCTCTCTCTCTCTCTCTCTCTCTCTCCCTCTCTCTCTCCCTCTCTCTCTCTCTCCCTCTCTCTCTCTCTCTCTCTCTCTCTCTCTCTCTCTCTCTCTCTCTCTCTCTCTCTCTCCCTCTCTCTCTCCCTCTCTCTCTCTCTCTCCCTCCCTCTCTCTCCCCTCTCTCTCCCTTTCTCTGACGACCATTCTTTGGACCCTTTTTTCAGATGCGATGATGGCCATGTGGAGAACCTAGATATGTGCAGATTCATGATGTCTCGCAGGAGATGGTTGAGTTTGGGATCTCACCCCAACTCTCGCCTTTCTGCCAAGTGCCAGGAATTGTTTGGCAAAAGTGCACTTGATTGTCTTGTTATTGGCATGATTTACTATTTAATGTCATAAACAAATATTTCCTTATTAATTCAAATGGACATGATATCGCGATCGCGATATGTATTACTCTCTTTTGGTGAATTTTAAGCATTTGAAAGAATGGTAATGCAATACATGTATAATACAGTGATAAAGAACCTGCAAGTATGTATTTTTCTGCAACTAACTTGGCACAGTTACATTCTTAACTAATTCTTTTTTTTTTACAGCCCATCCCCTTGTAATGTCATCTTTGTTTCATTTTTTTCCTTCATCCTCCGACAGGTTAGCCGATCTGGACACGTTCTGCTCGGCATCCTCTTGTAGCAGAGTCCTCTTGGGAACCAACTGTACCTCCCAGACCAGGTCGATACCCCCAGAATCAGGACGACTCTTCGCGGAGAGTCGGGCCTTGCCCTACATGGAAATCGATACCGCCCACTATTTCAACGTTGTGGAGAGCCTACAGCTCATCGTGGACAGGATTGTGCGGGAAGTAACGATATCGACTACCAAATCTCAAGTCATCAAGCCAATGTCCAGGTCAGATGAAGAACTGCGCAAAATGGAGGCCAAAAAGTATGTGTGTCTTTGTTGACACTTAACTCGCGGATTTTCAAAACATGAAAGATTTTGACGAACCTTATCAAGCAAACATTCTACCTCAGAGGACCTTGAAAAAAGGCTTTTACAAGAACATCTCTTGCCTCCTCAACCGTGTAAAGTGAATCGATGCAAAATTCGGCCTTGTGATGTTGGACGATATGCATTCATGAGTTGCCAAATATACTGTTTTCACAAGATGTATCGGTAAATCTTGACGGAAACAAAGTGAGGTTAGATTTTACAATACATCTCATAGTAAACCTGAAACAGGGCAACACCAAATAACTGCCTTTTTGTGTAAATCAGTTTCAGTTTGCTGGAAACTTCCCATGGCCTGAAAACAAAATATTGACGGACCAGTTCCGTACGAGATATCACCTTCGACTTGTTCACGGCATGATGGAGCTCAACCTTCTGGGCTTCTTAAGCAGTTACAAGTTTTTCTGTTTTGTTTAGTTTTCTAAGGAAAGGAAGAACAGAGACAGCTGTAGAGCGTGTAATAGGTTTGACGCATCCCCCTGCAATCCAAGAATATTTACGGCTTTTCCTAAGGCGCTAAGGCCTGTTCTGTTCTGCCAGTAGGGCTACTGGAGCGGTTTTGTATGTGCGCTAATTCGATCCTCGTTGCCGCAACCTAAGGGCTATTTATTTTTGTATTATTGAACTGGTCTAGATTTTCCATGATTATAATAACAATATCCTTGACTAAACAGTATAGAAAATCGCCCTTTGACTTCTTGCGTAACAGTAACAAAATTGTTTTAAAAATCGATCTTCAATCTTTAATGAAATAAAAACCAATAATCAACAACAACAATGCACTATCACATTATAACTATTGTTCTTGTTCACTAGATCTACCTTACTTTTGGATAAACAGTTCTCCTATATAATGAGGAAAAATATCGAATCATCGAATGTTCCCATTCGCGATAATCTGCTCTTCCCTGCTTTATGATTGCTTCGTCTTAGGATATGACAGTCACTCTCAGGAGTGGTGGAGAAGAATAATTTTTGAAAAGGTTTTTAGCTACTGAACTGTTTTGTTTCTTTTTCAAATACGGCATGGATTTAAAAAACTATAAAATCTCATCCTAATCTCATGATCCAGTATAAATTATTCATATATATGTTATGAGCTGATAAAAGCCTGAGTGAGAACCTTCGTGACTGACAGGCTAGATTAAGTACAATAGTAAAATTTAGCAATGTACTATAATTTCACTCTGAACCTACTTGCGATATTGTAATTATGTTGTCAATACATGCGTATAAGTTTTAAAGGCAAGTCGTAGTCTTCATTCCATAATTTTTATTTCGTTTTTATAGACTGATTTTGGAATGGATGTTGGCAGGTCAAATTTTTTAGTTAGATTCACATTTCGTTAAGAGGATGATTTTGTTATGTCGGAACTCTTGTCTTTTATAACGAATAGCACAGAACTGAAATGTCTGTGTGCGTTAAATCTACTTCAGGCGCCCCATTACATAATATATTTATATGTTTGATGAAGCAGACGAAGGGGACACTGAAAATAATGCACCATAGCTTGGATAATAATAATTGTATGTTTAGTTCTCTCTATTATAAAATATTTATAAACTAAGGACAGTTTTCTCAGTCTCTACACGTGAGCCATGGTCATGAGACTGACATGTCGATCTATAAATTTGTTATCAAACTGTTTATTATTGTTGTTAATATACGCTGATATTTTGTTCTTTTTGATGAGTGTGTAAAATTGGTATCAAGCTGGTCAACATTGTTAATATTTATGTGTGAATACATGCTGATGTTTTTGTTTTCATCAATTTTGTTATCATTTTTTCTTGTTTTACATTTTTGGCGGGACCAATCATGAGTTAACTAGCGTATGACATGTGTGTGTGTGTATGTGTTTGTTCATTTTGAAATTGTATCACTATGCAGTCAGTAAACATGTTGATTCATTGTTTTCTTGCCATGTAGCAAAAAGGTCCCCTCCGCATTGCATTCACCATTTCTAAGTAGGATAAAACTTGTTCCAAGATTTTTGTTTACACTAGCAAAAATAGCAGTCAACTTTCTAGCAAATAGACGCCAGGAGCGGAAGACTGAGATCACCACTTAGATGGGGCCCCCAGGTTCCACAAGTTTTAGAGCTACGTGTACAGGGGATTGTCGTCAACTTGAACTTTAGATTCTATCAGAAGTAACCAACGAGATGATTCATCCTCTCCAGTTCAGAGATTCTCTTCTGTGGGAAATCTTGAAACCACAAGAAGATCGTAGAAAGTAGGGCCAAAAGAGATCTTATTTGCTCTGAAGTTCGAACACGCTCATTTATTACCTTTCACTGTGATATGCAGCATGGAAATTCAGTCTTTATGGTTTTCTCAGGGTCACCAGATTGCGAATAGCTGTAAATTGTTAACTTTCACTAAGTTTCTTTAGGAATTTTATACAGGAAACAATGCAAGAGTTACATACACAATAAACATGTGTGCCTTAAGCTTGTCGAGGAGAGATTGGTATTGCTAGTTCAGTTATCATCACTTCAATTTTAATCCCCGAGGGTTTCTTTCATTTATTTTTTGTCTTTTTCCTTATTGTTTAATTTAAATCGGAGGCGGCAATTTTCCGCCAAGCTAGGTATAGGGCAAGTTGAATGGATCTGCTCTCACCCCAACATGAACTCCCAGTCTTAAGTTAGCTCCTCGATCTCCGTATCGTTATTTCTGAGGTTTCGCAGGCAAGGGGCCTTAGGTAGACTAGTACGTGATAGTTTTAGACTGACCGACATCATTTGCATAAATTCTTCTTTCCTAGTACGTAGCATAACCGCTTTTCGTAAACATGCTAGCCCTCCGGCCGAGAACTTTACCGTTATGTGATAACTGCTCGGGACACTCTAATGGTACTGAGCCCGTTGTCTGAATTTCTACCGACTGGGCTAACAGTGACATGCGCTCCCACAATCTCTGAACCACCTCTGCAAGTATCACCGTTGGTAAGAAAGGTGCCGCCTGAACAAAAGCAAGGAAGAGTCTTGACAAGATGTACGAGGAGTCTCATCTTCTCAACTAGCTCTACCCTGTTTAAATGGAGGTTTATTTCATGATCTAAGACTCTAGGGTCATCTTTCTGTTCATTGTCTATATCAGTTATCACATACTATTACAATTAATTGCATAATAGATTGTAAAGTCGACCAAGCAGCTTTTATTATTGCAGAAAAATTGCTTTGTTCGTCACTATGCCACTTATCGGAGATAAGAGGACATAGATGATCTCTGAAACCCAAACTATTTGAAAACTCATTACCGAGACATACTTCAGGGCCGGGCTCTGACAAGGACTTACTTTAGTCAATACTGTTAGTTTCTTCATTATATCTGCATCAACAACCCGTGCCAAGAAATCATTTCTGATTTGTTCCTTTTCACTCATGTTGCACTAATGATACGATGATTTTTTTTTTTTTTTTAGTCATCTTAGACATGAGTTTTAACATTTTATCTTCCTTACTTTTCTCTTCTGAAACCATGTTCAGAAATGAATGCTATGTACTGTTTTTTTTTTTTTTTTACCTCTCTCATGTAAATACTTACTGCTACATCACCTTTTGTAATTAGAACTGATTCTTGTAAGTACAATAAAGTACAATGTATGGCCAGTACCCATTAAACAGAAAGTGTTGTTCTTTGACTGAGTCACTAAACTCAAGTTTAGAATCTCTCTCTCTCTCTCTCTCTCTCTCTCTCTCTCTCTCTCTCTCTCTCTCTCTCTCTCTCTCTCTCTCTCTCTCTCTCTCTCTCTCTCTCTCTCTCTCTCTCTCTCTCTCTCTCTCTCTCTCTCTCTTTCTCTCGCCTATATCTCTCCCATTTGTTTCTCTGTATTTTATATTTTTCGTCTACTTTCTAGAAATAGCCTATCTTGCCTCCTATCCAAAACCTCGCACCGATCTCAAGATAAAAAAAACAAAACAAAACAAAAAAACGATTATAGAGTGCTGCTATGCCTGAAAATCGAAAATCTCTTCGAGCTAAACATAACTCGGCGCGTGTCCCTACTTAGGTTGAGCTATACCTTCAATGATCTGAGGGATTTTTTTTTTTTTGGGGGGGGGGGGGGGGGAGAGAGGAAGGAGAGGAGAGGAGGAGGAAGATCATATCAACCAATCAGTCAACAGAATCCACACAGGAGAAAGGGGTATATTATATTTTAAGTTTATAACTAGTATAAGCTCTCTGCGATGATATTGATACTGATAGGGAAAAGCAGTGGACGGACAAATTAGTAACTATAGCTATATAACACTCTCTAAAGTGCCATCACCAGTGTATAGTGATATATTGATAAACGCCCCGGCTACTCTATCGCATTCCGAAAGTTTTGCTGGAATCAATAAATGGGAAGAATTCGTCGATTGACTTCTTGTATTACTATTAGTGTATTTGATGGTCTCAAAAGTAATCATTGAGTTTTTAGCTCTAATCAAAAAGGACAAAATGAAATAGATTAACCACACATGAACACGCTAATGAAATATTTGACCGGGCTTTATCTTGATTTCGATGCAAAAAGTCTGTTGAGTTTCATCAACGGATCCTGCATTTGGCACAGTAATAATATATTCAAAGAAACAGCCTATTAACCAGCCAACGATTTCTTGGTTCTTGAATGGACAGGTGCGATTTATCATCTGTTTTAATCATACGTGTATATCATTCAAAACAGCACTGCATCATTGCATGTTCAAGTTCATCTCACGCATTCCATCAAAAGACAGAATCGGCTAAAAAGATGCTGCACCAATTTCAGACACTGCAGGTTGCCGTGGTTAGTTAACATCAACATACAGCTGGGCAGTTCGAAACCTTCAGGATATCGAATGGATTTACAATAGACCAACGAAGAGCATTGAATACAAGTTACGCTGTAGAAGACTGCAGACTCAGATTGCCGCTTCGCAAATGATACTTGTAAGTTTTGCTATATGAACACCTTGGAATGGCTAAAAATCCGTGGGTATCTTTATGTTCGACTCTCTACACATGCATGATCTTTTGGTGTTCGATCTCTAGACTCAAGGCCACTGGGACCCCCCATCCCCCCCTTGGGAATTTTATACCACTATGTTTTTCTTATGGTTGAGACCCTGGGCTTACAAATTCTGCTTGTTATCATAATTTAAAGTGTCTTCTTACATGAGTTATGACCATTTAAACATAAGCAGTTGCGCCCCTTTGAAAAATAAGGGGTAGGGTTAACAAATCACAATCAAAAGGAATGTTAACCATCTGATTCTACACAAATTTGGTATCAAATCAAAGCTCCTTTGTACATCTACTCAAAAAAACATATCTAAACACTGATTTTAAATATTATCATGGCAATCCAAGACTAAAGGTAATATTTTAGCCAAAAAATGATTATAAAATCCAAACTTGATGTACATCATGAATGGCAGACATACATGCAACTGATAGTGTACTAAAGCTTACCTAATGGTACAAATACATTAAAAAGCTTAAGATCCAAGTTAAACAAGCTGTAATTGCTAAAGAAATGGGACATTATTATATCATTATATGATTTGTGAAAATGATTATTTCTACTATACAAATATGCAAAGAAAAAGTGCTACCAAAGTGGGTTTTTTTTTTCAAAGTGGGTTGCAAATTTTTACCATTGAAGACTGTCATTCGTCACTATTAGACACATGTATATAAACCTCAGTAAACACCATTTTAGCATAAGTAAAGGCACCTTTTCAGTTCAATCAGATGTTAATCAGTCACAAAGAGACAATGCGTAAGATATCTTGACAAATTGATCCATGCTATGAGTACTATGACCAAACATGGAGAAATGAACAGGTGAAAAACAAGTACATATACCTCTTTATGCAGATGAAACACATGTTTAGAAATCATCATCACTTTGCTCATCTTCAGAAGACATAATTTCGTCTGACGAAGCATCGGACAATTCACCTTCATCGTCAATGCTGTCTTCATTCTCACTGCAGTTGTCTTCTGTTATTATGTCCAGTAGTTCTTTGGGGAGAAAGTCGTCCTCACACCACTGGATGACAAGAGATCCTGAACTGTCGATCACCCATCCATTGCCTTCAGGTTTGGGCAAAGTTGGGTGAGATTTGGATGCTTGCCTCCAGATCTGGGTTTGGAAGTTTGCTCTCTGAATGTGCAGTAGTAGGACTTTCTGCAAGGTGGCATCTGGCTGAGGTCAATCCCATCTGTATTGGTCAGGGGAGTGCTGCTTCCTGATTTAAAGCGCTGTCTTGCAGTATCATACCTCACTTTGTCAACTTTGGTATATGATGGCTTGCCATACAGCTTGCATACAAAAGCTTCCAATTCTGCAATGTCACTGTCTATGATGCATTCTGATGTGCCGAACTTGGCAAACAGATCCACCAGCTTCGAATCTTTGTGAAGCATTGTAAGGGCCTTTATCTTCCCTTTGCCTGCAAAGCAGCTTGTGCTATCACATCCTGTGAATGCATGTAATCCTAAAATGGCATCACACAGTGGTTTTCCCATCTTCTCACTGATGTTTATTATGTTGATTCGTGTTCTCTTGTTCCCTGTACCTGTGTCAAAAACCAATGGTTTATCTATGATTTTGCTGAAGGAGAGCAAAAGCAGGAATACATCTGTGTCTGGTGACCTCACGTAAAGTGCATCACAGTTGGCTTGTCGTGAAGCATATATGCTGTGAAGGATAATCCGTGTGTCTGCTTCATCTTGTGAGGAGAACAGTTCTTGGACAGGTCTGCAGTCTGTTGTAGCACCATCACTACTGCTCAGTGACACACAAAGATGATTTCCCGACCTTGAAGTTTTCCAGCGTAATTATCTGACTCCCATTCGGCGAGTAGAAGGTTGATGAGGGATGTTTTGTTGTCATCGTTGGACAGGAACGTTTTCCAGTCGCGTGGTTGTTTGGTAGCTGATCCCCTTACAAGGTAAGCATTGGCATCTGAAGATCCTCTTCTAAGTCGTTCTGCATTCTTGATTGACTCTTGAACATAAGTGTCTGTAACAAAGTGAACAATCTCTGAAAGAGGCAATGCTGAAAAGACACGCTTTGCTAGATCACCAAATGTGTCGGGTAGGTCTGTTAGAGATTGCAGAAGGGCATTGCCATCAACTATGTGAACACTGTGTTTCATCTGTGGCTCATCTAGGATCTGAGGGGCGTATTTGTCTTCAATCTTGTGAAGGAGAGTAGCCTTGTTTGTTTTCAGTGGAAAACCATCTGATGTGGCCATTGCCCATGGTACAGTATTCAGTGGGTAGGTCAAAACCTTCTCAAGGTCAATATTATGGACTTGTGACAGGATGAGCAGTTGATCAAACAGGTTTCTTTGGGTCTTGATCTTGATTTCCTTTTTTCCTGATGATTTGACAGATACAACTTTGGAGAGAGATGTAAATGTTTTCAATTTATTTCTTTTCAGGGGGGCATGAAATGGCATTGTTTTAGTCTTCAGTCTGTTTTCAACAAATGACTCAAAGGATCTTTTACCATTTTGCTCAACCTTGAGCAGATCACTGGCAACATCTTCCGAGACTTTCAAACCAGATGAGAGACAAACAAGATTTTCTGGTTGGACGTCAAAAGGATTTATAAATGCAGTAAATGCCTTTATAGTCTCCTGAACTTGGTTTTCACTGTGCAGTTTTCGTGCCGGAGTGAGTTCTTTGTGACTGTCATTACTTAAATCACCAATATCAGCCATATCATGAGTGGCAGAAACATAGCTTGCACGGTGGTGTCTGGTCACCGACCATCTGTAATAAGCTGGCAGGCTTCTGCTGAAGCCAACAATACCACCTCTTGTTTTGGCGTGCCTGTTAATGGTTTGTTCAATCGTGAGATCGACTGCTGTTCGTGATGCTGGAACATCTGAGCTGCACACACTGAAAACGTTAATGCGCAACAAGGATTCAGCACCAGGATGAGAGTCTGATAGATTGAGCAGGGAGATGAAAGATATCTGGCATAATTGTGGTGGTCCATACTGAAGAAGAGTGGGCAGAGTTGTAGGCAAGTGATGTGAAGATCCAAGTCATTCATTTTTTCGCTCTCAACGCAGCAGCAACCAGACCCTATCCATATATTGGACCCAGAATTGTGATGTCTTTCCATGTCGTCCGGCACTTCTTCTTTGAAGTACTCATACAAAGAGAAAGAACAGGTTATCCTCAAATAGTTCACAGATTTTAATTTATTCACATTGCATTGCTTAGAATAAGAGTGAAACAATATCAAAATTGATGTCGCAACTGTTTGTAGCGTTCAATGTCAGATTTCGGTATACAAATGAGACATCAGCAAAGGCAAATCGCCTAACTTAAAGGGAATAGCACAACTTCAGGTTGAATTAAATGGAATGAAAACTTACAATTGGTCTTTATTTTATTAAGTTTTAATTTATGCAAGACTGTGTCACCACTTAAACAGATGCTTTTGTGTATTTTGGTGAAACAGATGACAATATTCAGAGTCAGACAAATATTTTGAGTAAATTCACTAAAATGAACGGATATCTGCTATATATTCATATAAAAATATCCCACTGAATTAACGGTAAGTCAAAATATAAAATAGATATTCACTTTCAGGAAAGTCTGAATGGAAGGTGAGTACATGGGCTTGACAGGAGCACCAAAAATTTTTTTTAGATATTTTCAAAAAATATGCACCCGTTGATCTTTCAAGGGCAATAACTCATATAAAAGACACTTTAAATTTCGATAACAACCGGCGTTGCACTTGGTATATGTCCTAGTTTCAGAAAATCAAGGTCTCATAAAATCCCCAGGGGGGGGGGGAGGTGTCGCCCACTGGGCCATGGTCTACTCTCATACAGAAACTGATGTTCACACCCGCAATACTCATACATATATACATGTATAGGTATTTTGGTTGCCTATTGGAGTTATTTCAGGTCAATGGCACATCACTTCATTATCTATTTTGTACGTTTAAGTAACGGAAGTTTTGGAGGCTTACCTGACTTGACTACACAAATCAACAAGAGGACTTCTTATTACTATTTTAGTAAAGTTATAAAGGTAAACACAAAGTTTTTTTGCTTTTTTTTTTTCAACAGATTAGAAATCGGCACAGGTATAATGACGTGATTTTTTGCCATTCCGTGAAATCCCTCACATGTGGGTGCCAAAACTACCAATCATACTGATACATACTCTTGAATTGACTTTTCAAGAAAATATTGATACATGGATGGATTGGAAACAGCTCAGGAGGAACTGCATCATTCAATAATTCGTCACAATGTATTGATTGTCAGTTGTACATCCTAGTTTAACAGTTGAAATTCATTGTGGTTTTTGTTTACTTTGTGTTGTTAGGGTTTTTTTTTTTTAAGTCACGGATAATTTTAGAATGCATGTTCGACATCCTTGCAATAATCTTAGCTTCTTCAAAGTACGATTTGTAAGACTTTGAAGACGAGTTGTTAAGGAATTTTACTGTTCTAGTGCCACTTAATTTCAATAACACAATATACATGTACACTGTACTTATTCACAACTTTGCAGTGTCAACTACATAGTAAATAACTCAAGCAGAACAAGTGCACAATGATTTTTCAGCTTTTAATAATGAAAATATGATAATATATGGATCATTTAAGTACCCACAAAAAAAAAAAATAAAAATAAAACTTGCACAGAATTATAATTGCCAATGATCTCAATTGCTACATTTCATTCTATAGTTTGAAGACTCTCTTTATTAACTTTTAAAAGCAATGACCTACCAATTGTCTTGATAAAAAAAGTCATTAAAAATTTAAATCGACCACAAATCTTTCAAGGTGTGACTTATTTGGGTAATTATATCATTGAGATACAATGATAAAAATGATAAATTGTTCATAAAAATTGTTTTAATAACAAATATGAGACACAAAAACAAATGGCATTTTTACAATATCAAATGGGGTGGGGGGGTTAGGACATGAAACAAGAATTTTGCACACAAAAAAAATGCAGTTTAGTATGGTCTTGGCCTTCTGTCATCACGGTTTCTGAAGAATGGAAAAAAAAAAAATGAAGGTAATTTTGTGAAGTATGTCAGTTTTAATTACTGGTAGAGATAGAGATAGATAGATAGATAGATACATAGAGAGAGAGAGAGAGAGAGAGAGAGAGAGAGAGAGAGAGAGAGAGAGAGAGAGAGAGAGAGAGAGAGAGAGAGAGAGAGAGAGAGAGAGAGAGAGAGAGAGATAGATAAATAGATAGAGAGAGAGAGAGAGAGACTCAGAGAGAGACAGAGAGAGAGAGAGAGAGAGAGAGAGAGAGAGAGAGAGAGAGAGAGAGAGAGAGAGAGAGAGAGAGAGAGAGAGAGAGATACATAGACAGAAAAAGGAGGCTTGTTTGTAAATAAAAAAAAAGGCAAGGAAACAAATTTAAGTGAAAATTGACAAAGGGCAAAAGTTCAAAAATAAGCTCATAAAAATCTCAGTGCTCCAAGCTCAAAGTTCTGCACATTCAGTTGTTTGGTTGTTGTTTTTTTAACTCACTAAGGTAGCATTTGTAACTGTAGCATACAATTCTAACCTGTCAAATCCTCCTCTGCCTCCTCTGTATCCTCCACGCCTGTCTCCCCCATCCCTGTCTCTGTAGCCTCCACGGCCACCTCTGTCACTATATCTGTCTCCACCTCCAGAGCCACCTCTGTCATTATATCTGTCTCCACCTCCACGGCCACCTCTGTCACTATATCTGTCTCCACCTCCACGGCCAAATCCTCCACCTCCACGATCACCTGGGAAGATCACAATCAGAAAAAAAAAATTTATAAACTCAACAAGAAAGACTGGTACTGGGAGTGAGAAGCTCACGCTACTGATAAGAGGAGAAGTAAAAAGTACAGTTCATAAGATCTTAACTTGGTCTAGAATTTAAAGACATCTGAAGATTTGAACCTCTGCTTCATCTTTAAAAAATACAAAAGAATTTTATTTTCAATTTCCATTTTGGCTTAGCTGATTCAACTAAAGATAATCTGTTAATCTAATATTTTTATTTTGTACATAAAGAATACAGGAAACAAGAAATATGGGGGAAAAGGTATAATTTATGCATCTTTAAATGTAAAAATTTCTCGGCCCTTAACATCTATTGATTATCAGTTTTCTTCTTCCGCATTCATTTTCATTTAACCTAAATCTTTATCTTTAAGTCACTAAACTCAAGGTTAGAATCTCTCTCTCTCTCTCATATTTTTTTCTCTGTACTCTCTAGAAATAGCCTATCTTGCCTCCTCCGAAAACTCACACAATCCCAAGATAAAAAAAAAACGATAATTAATACTGTGCTGCTATGCCTGAAAATTGAAAATCTGTTCGAGCTAAACATAACTCGGCGCGTGTACCTACTTAGGTTGAGCTGTACCTTAGTTCAATGATGAGGGGGGGGGAGAGGAGGAGGAAGATCATATCAATCAACCAGTCAACAGAATCCACATAGGAGAAAGGAGTACATTATAACTAGTATAAGCTCTCTGCGATGATATCCATGGGGAAAAGCAGAGGTCGGACAAGTTAGTAACTATTTAACACCCTCTAAAGTGCCATCACCCGTGTACGGCGATATATTGATAAACGCCCTGGCTACTCCATCGTATTCCGAAAGTTTCACTGGAATCAATAAATCATGGGAAGAATTTGTCGATTGACTTCTTGTATTAATGTTCAATATTAGTTTATTTGATGGCCTCAAAAGTAATCATTGAATTTTTAGCTCTAAACAAACAGGATAAAATGAAATAGATTACCCACACATGAAAAAGCTAATCAAATATCTGGCAGGGCTTTATCTTGATTTCGTCACAAAAAGCATGTTGAGTTTCAGTAAGGGATGTGGCCGTACTCATGGTACAACGGATCCTCCATTGGCACATTAATAATATATTCAAAGAAACAGTGTATAAGTCAAACAACGATTTCTTGGGTCTTGAACGATCTATCATTTTTTGTGTTGTAATCATACGTGTATATCATTCAAAACAGCACTGCATCATTGCATGTTCAAGTTCATCTCAGGCATTCCATCGAAGACGGAATCGGCTACAAAGATGCACCAATTTCAGACAATGCAGGTTGCCGTGGTTAGTTAACATCAACATACAGCTGGGCAGTTTGAAACCTTAAGGATATCGAATGGATTTACCATGGTACTAATAGACCATCGAAGAGCATTGAATACAAGTTACGCTGTAGCTAGCATATAAGTACCAGGTGTTTCGGAGACTTACCTGTCCTGACTACACAAACCAACAAGAGGACTTTTTATCAATATTTTAGTAAAGTTATAAAGTTAAACACAAACTTATTTTGCTTCTTCTTTTTTTTTCATCAGATTAGAAATCGGGACAGGTATAATCACATGATTTTTTGCCATTCCGTACAATCCCTCACATGTCCGAAAGGGTGCCAAAACTACCAATCATACTGATACATACTCTTGAATTGACTTTTCAAGAAAATATTGATACATGGATGGATTGGAAACAGCTCAGGAGGAACTGCATCATTCAATAATTCGTCACAATGTATTGGTTGTCAGTTGTACATCCTAGTTTAACAGTTGAAATTCATTGTGGTTTTTGTTTACTTTTTGTTGTTAGGGGTTTTTTTTAGTCACGGATAATTTTAGAATGCATGTTCAACATGCTTGCGATAATCTTAGCTTTTTCAAAGTACGATTTGTAAGACTTTGAAGACGAGTTGTTAAGGAATTTTACTGTTCTAGTGCCACTTAATTTCAATAACACAATATACATGTACACTGTACTTATTCACAACTTTACAGTGTCAACTACATAGTAAATAACTCAAGCAGAACACATGCACAATGATTTTTCAGCTTTTAATAATGAAAATATGACAATGTATGGATCATTTAAGTACCCACAAAAAAAAAATAAAAATAAAACTTGCACAGAATTATAACTGCCAATGATCTCAATTGCTACATTTCATTCAATGGTTTTAAGACTCTCTTTTTAACTTTTAAAAGCGATGACCTACAGATTGTCTTGATAAAAAAGTCATTGATCAAAATCAACCACTGATCTTTTGAGGTGTGACATATTTGGGTAATTATATCATTGAGATACAATAATAAAAATGATAAAATGTTCATAAAATTTTTTTTAATAACAAATATGAGACACAAAAGCAAGTGGCCTTTTTACAATATCAAATGGGGAGGATTAGGACGTGAAAAAAAGAATTTTACACACAAAAAAAATGCAGTTTAGTATGGTCTTGGCCTTCTGTCATCACGGTTTCTGAAGAATGGAAGAAAAAAATAAAGGTAATTTTGTGAAGTATGTCAGTTTTAATTACTGGTTTAGATAGATAGATAGATAGATAGAGAGAGAGAGAGAGAGAGAGAGAGAGAGAGAGAGAGAGAGAGAGAGAGAGAGAGAGAGAGAGAGAGAGAGAGAGAGAGAGAGAGAGAGAGAGAGAGAGAGAGAGAGAGAGAGAGAGACAGATGTACATAGACAGAGAAAGGAGGCTTATTTATAAATAAAAAAAAGGCAAGGTAACAAATTTAAGTGAAAATTGACAAAGGGCAAAAAGTTCAACAATATGTTCATTAAAATCTCAGTGCTTCAAGCCCAAAGTACAACACATTCAGTTGTTTGGTTGTTTTTTTAATTCACTAAGGTAGCATTTTTAACTGTAGCATACAATTCTAACCTGTCAAATCCTCCTCTGCCTCCTCTGTCACTGTCACGGCCTCCTCTGTATCCTCCACGCCTGTCTCCCCCATCCCTGTCTCTGTAGCCTCCTCGGCCACCTCTGTCACCATATCTGTCTCCACCTCCACGGCCAAATCCTCCACCTCCACGATCACCACCACGGCCACGACCTCGGCCACCTGGGAAGATCACAATCAGAAAAAAAAATTTATAAACTCATGAAAGACGCTGATAGTGAGAAGCTCATGCTACTGATAAGAGGAGAGATTAAAAAGTACAGTTCATTAGATCTCAAGTTGGTCTAGAACTTAAAGACATCTGAAGTAAATGATTTGAACCTCTGCTTTATCTTTTATGCAAAAGAATGTTATTTTCAGTTTCCATTTTGGCATAGCTGATTGAACGAAAGATAATTAATCTATTGCGCCAAATGAATCTGTTAATTTAATATATTTTTTTTGTACATAAAGAATGCAGGAATTAAGAAATAGGGGGGGGGGGGGAAGGGTGTCAAAACAATTTATATGCATCTTTAAATGTAAAAATTTCTCGGCCCTTAACATCTATTGATTATCAGTTTTCTTCTTCCGCATTCATTTCCATTTAACCTAAATCTTTATAAACTTTCAATTTTGTTCTTTTGTTCAAAGTTTTTAATTGTTTTTAGTTTAGTCATTCTGGATATTCTTGCTTTGGTTTGTCAAGTAAATGTGATCTTAATCGAAATTCAGTCAGATGGATAAATAGAATTGCGTATCAGCACCATAGATAAAAATTATTATTAGCAGGAAAAAAGATGCAGCATCTGCGTTTCAAATATCCGTGGCATAGTGTAAACCAGCTTGTGAAAGGAAGATGTTTATCCACATGCGCATTGGTTCTTAAGCAGTTTATGGATATTCAACTCATTCTCAAAAGGCCGTGTCAATCTTTTAACTTGGGACTTATTTTCATTTTGTATTTTTATACATAAAATGTATGTTTCTAGTAGTGTAAGCTTCCTAAGGATGGAATAAAATTATTCTAAAGGTAGTTGAGTATCTCATTATGGACAGGAAGCTATATTTTTCGAATATTGTCAAACATACTTAGACGTAATGATGACACAAATTTTGCCATATTTCATACCTTTGTTTTAAGAATTATGTCCCTACTTGATTTTCAAAAGAAAACTTGAGTTAAAAACTGTGTAATTATGTCTAAATATTCCACTGAAAATTAAAACACTTTTGTAGGGGAAGCAAACTTTATGTCACTGTTACATCTAAGTCACACAACACAATAAGTGCTATAGAAGTTTTTGGGTTTTTTTTTCAAGTCATATTAATTCATTAATAAATGCTCAATTGCTTATTGTCAATATCTGTTCACATCAAACAAAATTCTTATTTGAAACATAAAATAAACAAAAAAAAAAAAAAAAAAAAAACTACTATTTGGTTCTCAGACGTATTGATGACATAAATTCTGTCATCATTACATCTATGTGCTGACTAAGAAAAAATATAAAATTTTATCACTTAAAATTGCCTTTATTAGGTATAATTTAACATAGATCTAGGCCTACTTAAGTTATCACAAGCACCAAATGGAGAAAAACCTATCTATATTACATTATTTGTAACATGGATCTAGGCTCTATATCTAGTACATGTAGATGTATTGATCTAAACTGCCTCATACACATTCAAAATAGTTATTATCCAAAACAAAAGCTCTCTGAACTTTAAAATTTCTTTAAAATCGCTTTTTAGATAAATCTCCTAAAGATGAAATGGATGAAATAGTTCTAGGGTGTCTCAGAGGTATTGCTGGTCTTAGACATATCGCGTGTCAGTGCATTTAAACAGGATGACACAAACAAAGAAATCTTCTTCTTGGAATATTCGTTGCTCCTGCTTTAGCAGAAGTGGGCTTTAATGAGTTTTCTATCCAAAGTAGAAAGTTCTGACAGTGTCAGAGAATCAAAATAAGCCTTGGTGAATCAGTGACAGTGGCAATCTAAGACATATCGCAATGACACAGGCATGGAATACTGAGGAACAGACCTTTATTTTCAGCTCACTTTATATAACATTATGCCAAAGCAGCTTCTAAAATAAAGTTTGATGCATGGCAATGCTGGTGAATCAGAGTGGATCAATTATCATATCTCGTTAAGGGTTGTAAAAGGCTTTTATTTCAATGGGCCACGATAACACAATGCAATATGTCTAAGTAGAGCAGGAAAATATGTTTGTCATTGCAAAATAGTGTTCCTTTCCTCAATGATGAATAAAGAATTACTTTCTTTTTAATCAATCCTTTTGTAAAATCAAATATCATTTTACTCTGAAAACAAACTAGACAAAAGCTGAAGGTCAGAGAAAATCACCACCCAAAAATGTAACAAAAATCCACAAGAAAAACTGGGTTTTTTTTGTTTTAAACATCTCATAAATTTTACAAGACACGCATACACAACATGAAATTGTTGAAAATATCTCTTTATATGTGCAAAGTGTAGGACTTAAAAAATGTAGACTTAAAGCTGTATTTTCTTTTTAAATTCTAATATGTTGTGGCTATGGTTGAAAAAGACACCTATTGAGAATGAGTCATATAAAATCTGTCATAGCTAGATAGGTTTGCAAATATCCATCATGCATGAGCATTTTTGCAAGTCTTTGACCAGCAACTAGCAACTTGATAAGTAAGGTTAGGAGCAAAGTTCCAAGTTACTATAACACTGTGCTTACATTTATATTTTGTGATTTTGTTCAACACAATGACTAGAAGATTTATTGTGCTCAAAACACTTTTTTTTTTCCAACTTCAAACTATACTGGCATCTCTGATGATTTCAAATGTTTCAAAACCAATCATGCATAAAATGTTAGAAAACTGAATTTTCTAAAAGAAAACTATGTGATGAAATTTTCGCCACTGAGAATAAAAAAAAAAATTGCTTTGTTCTACATCTTTAAATGTGATGTGGGCTTACTTTGTCTGGGCGCCTGACAATTATCTAAGAATTGGGAAAGGGTGTGAATGTAATTAGCAAACTAAATTGCATAAGCCAGTGCTATAGTAGCCAATGTGAGGGATTTATCATCCTTTCAATTTTGAATTATTTTATATCCCTAGGTCTCCCTTAGTATTAAAAGCAGTTTTTTCTCACCTCCAGATCCACCAGGTCGCGTTATATGACACCTGTTGCATTGATCCCTCCAAGAAAAGTTTGTGTTACCACAATCCCTGCAGACAAATCACAACAAAAATGAGTATTGCAATTATTGTTCACAGCAGCTATTGATGGAATATTTAGTGAAAACTTTTTTCTTGAAGCCAAAGAGTTCTTTTCCTTCATTTTCAGTCCCTTTCATGTCTTATAATGTATTTTTTCCATTAACCATGTGCTGTAAAAATTGTAAATTTCCAACATTACAATATTTCGACTCTGGAGATGAAATTTATAACCTTCAATTATCCTCATAAAAATTGATTCCGACTCTCAAGTCCACAATACAAAAATGTACAGATTAAGCACACAGGGAGTTAGCATGGAAAAAGAAATATACAAAAATAAATAGATTAAAATAGACTTACTGATCTGGGCAAGTCCAGTCTCCCTCACGCTCTCCGCCAAATCCTGACAAGAAAAAAATTTAGAAATTATTTTATGCCTGCATTTTGTAGATAAATTTTTACGCTACAAAATGCAGGCATATTTTTCGGTTTCGCTTTTAAGTTAAAAGCTAAAGGGAAAAATGTGCGTTAAAACTGGAACTTCAAGAAACTTCTTGGCAGTGAACTCAAAATATTATGAGGGACATGGCATATGAGTCATTCTCAAAAGGTGCCTTTTTAACCATAATCAAAACATAGAATTTAAAACAAGAACACAGCTTTAAGACTACTTTTTCAAGTCTAACATTTTGCACATATAACAAAGAGATATTTTCAATACTATCACGGTGTTCATGAGTGTCTTGGATAATTTATGAGATGTTTAAATAAAAAAAAAAGAAGTTTTTTCTTATGAATTTTTGTTACATTTTGTGGTGGTAATTTTCTTTGTCCTCCAGCTTTCATCTAATTTCTTTTCAAGTAAAATAGTGATTGACATTATGAAAGGAATAATTAAAGAACGTAATTCTTGATTCATAATTGAGGAAAGAAACAGTTTTTTTTTTCAATGAAAAAACATGTTTTCCTGCTCTAGTAAGATGTAACGTATTGTGTCATCATGGCCCATTGAAATGAAAGCCTTCTATAACCTTAAAAGTGATATCTTAATTCATCCAATCTGATTCATCATCATTGCCATGCAAACTTTGTTTTAGAAGCTGCCTTGAATAATGTTAAATGAGCAGAGTTGAAAATACACTGTTCCTCACATGACTGTGACAGACATGCCTACTAAAGACAGAAAAGAGGAACAGCATACATAAAAAAAGAGGAACATGAAACAAAAAAGAGGAACGTTTCCACATACTTCACCTCCAGCTTCAACAGACAACATATCAAATATGTACAAAGAACTGGCTGCTGCTCAGTTCTTCAGGGATCTGTGATAGGCTGATTTGAGCTCTGAAAGCTCCTCCTTGGAATAATCCCAATCTCCAGCATTTCCAGGGTGGGATTTAGCTATTAGGAGAGCCTCCAAAGTATTATTTTCCAGTCTAGATCGGAATTCAGTATGGTTTTCTCTCACTAGAGAAAAGGTTTGTTCACAGTGAGCTGATGAATAGGGTATTGTCAACAGACGTAGCATCACTTGAGGCAGAAGTTTGAAAATGGGTTCCTGTCCCTCTGTGATTCTGCTGATTGATGCCCAGGTTTTATCCATCCTCTCTTCAATGCAAGATGTGATGTCTGTGCACTGATAAGTGGCGAATTCCAACATAAGATCTTGCGGTGATGCATTGGGTGGCAGAAGGACAGGAAAACGCTTGATAAAAAATTCCACAGACTGAACCTGACAGGTGAGTTGGTTTGCTGGATTAATCACTGCAGCATGTGAGTATACATCATTCTTAAGTGGTAATTTAGCCCTGAGATATGTGATTGATGTAACAAAAATCCCTAGCAGCATCGAAGAATTCTGAAAGCCTACTTTCCTTCATTTTCCTTTTCTCCTGGGCAATGAAATCTGCAGTTTCCTTGCCAATTATAATATCAGAGCTTTGCCGCAGGTTCTCTTTTTCAAGATTTGAAAATATGCCATCTCTCTGAAATACAGCTGGCTGAACAAATTTAACCATCAGCTGTTTAATCAGCTTCTCCAAACGCTGTTGCAGCACGTGGATTGTTGATTGCATCAAATGGCTCAAATGCCTCAACAAGAAACTTACATATCAGTTGATTGGTCCTGGAAGCAAACCGTTTCTTCAGCCTCCCTGTCTTTTCTTTGGCAGTAGCTGAGGTTGATGCTGACTCTTTTGACTTAAAAAAAAGTGTACAAAGGCTCCCAGTTTTCAATGAGTCGAGGCAAACACTTTTCAATGCTCAGCCATCTTGTTGATACGTGCTTCAGAATTTTCCCCTTCTTTTCATCATGGAGAAGCTGCATTTCTTTGAAGAAAGATTGCCTTTTGTTGCTCTTGTCTAAATAATAATAAACGTCAATGAAGTAACTGGCTGACATCAAGTGGCAGGCATGTAGTTCCTTTTTCTACAGCAATATGAATGAGGTGACAAACACAACCAGCCATAAAGATCGAAGGATTCTTTCTAGGCATATGTCCACAAACCCCTTTATCCCTCCCAACCATAACAGGAGCGTTGTCTGCACCAAGCGCAAGACAACTTTCCCACGGAATCTTATGTGCTTTGAACTCTGCCTCTATAAGGTTAAAAATGTTTCCTCCTATAGAAGATCCTTCGCAGATTGGAATCGATAGCATCTCCGATGATACCTCCAAAGTATCAGGATTGACCGATTTGATGGCGAGGGGATACAGTTTTTGACACCCAGCATCATTGCTCCCATCAGTCGAAACGGTGAAAGGTTGGTGGGAAATTCTTTCTCCTAGGCTCAATGTAGCTTTTGCACTTACTTCTTTTACAATAGCTGTACCCTTTGATCGACCACACTGAAAGTTTTTTTGCGATGTCTGAGTCCTTAAACACTTTTTTGACAATTTTATTTATTTTATCCAAGGTGCTCAAAGGCAAGTTTAGTTCCACCACTAGATCTACCATTGCCACTTCAGCAGCAATCACATCAGTTTCTTTATCATTACTTTTTTTATCAGTCTTGAAAAAAACTATTCAGGGATGGCATACTGGCTTTTTGTTTTGATAAGTTCTTATGCTTCTGACCACCACGATGTTTCTTTATATCATTCAACCCACCGTATTTGATTGAAAACTCAGAATTACACACTGTACAGAAAGCACTTCCCCCGTCGTTCTTTCCTTTAATAATGAAAGAGAATTGATCTGTGTATTCCTTATGAAATCAGTGCAAACTTTTCTTTTCAGGAATCAGTTCACTATCAGTATCACACTGCTTTCGCTTAGGCATTTTGAAGTCCTGAATTAAAATTAATTGAACACTATTAACAGCTGAAATCCAAACTTCGCTCAGTGGACACGGCACAGTCAAGCGCATGAACCAAGAAAGAATGAATGGACAATGGACAAGCGTTAGCTAGGTCTAATTGGCGCATCGGGCAACGACATTTTCATTGAGGGAGTTATTCGCCTTTGTTGGCTTTCGATTTTTTTTCTTATTCGAATTTTTTTTTAGGTATTAAAATCTCTAAAATTCGGAATGGGATAGGATAAGTCGGAACGGCCGAACATAATTATTTTTATCGCGATTTTTCGGAAAGGGTCCGATTTTTTTGGGACCGTAGGCATGTCTGCTGTGTCAAAGTGATATGTCTAAGATCACTGCTGTCACCGACTCACCAAGACTTATTTCGTTTTTCTGACACTGTCAGAACTTTCTACTTTCAAAAGAAAACAAAACACAATAGCCAGAGCAATTAACTGTACAAGAAGAGGATTTCTTTGTGTTATTGATTTATTCTGTGTAAATGCCTCCGACGCCCAATATGTCTGAGATTTGAGACCAGGATACATATGGAACATAAATGTGATAAGTACATTGGTATTTTGGTGTCACGAAGCTTTATACTCGATCAATGGTTTAAATATTCAAATCCTATATAGCATTCCCTTTTAAAACTACATGAATATAACTGGACACTGGCAGCACAAAATGGGTATGTGTGACACAAGCTAAGTTTCAGTCATAGTTACATCTGAGTACCCTAAAACTATTTTATCCATTTCATCTTTAGAAGACTCGTCTAAAAAGCCATTTTTAAGTTCTGGAGCTTAATTTGAATAATAACTAATTTGAGTGTGTACACATTAAGTCTAGATATGTAGCCTGTACTGTGATATACAGTAGAAACCTCAAAAAACCTAAGTCTGATTATTCAAATTTCTCATTAACCGAATTTTGCGAGAGGATTTTTCTCTCTTTGGTTTTGTTAGAATTGGACACATATTTCGAGGCATTTCAGATTTGATTCTCTTACACAGTGTTATTCCTGTGAACTTTAAGTTAGCTGACCAGTGCTGACCAAGTAACCATGACCCAGGTCATGCAGGGGTCAGGTCACAGACTACCTGTGCATTGAGTGGTCTGCTAGCACTGGGCTTATTTCTCTTTATTTTTTCAACCTTTAAATATTTCAGAATACGAGCTTAACAAAAAAGAGACTGGTGTTGGCTTTTTGATAAAAGGAATATCTAAAACCGTTTTTGTTTATAAACTTGTAACTATCTTTCTAAGTTATTTAGTTTTTTCACAGTGTCCCTTGGAATCCAACTTATTGTTTCTAACTTTAGACACACATGTCATCAATTTTAAAGTGCGATATCATAAAAGTTTAAGGTTAGTTTTCATTCAAAGTTTTGCGAGAATGAAAGGGAAGTGTGTAAGTTTGCACTCACCAAAAAAAATCAGTGGAGTCATCTTCGGCCTTTGAGTTATACCGCATTTTAATCCATTACTATCCATTTTTAGCCATATCCTATTAGGTATACTGCACGAACTTTCAACAGTTAAAAGCAAATAAATAACAAACTGCGCACAGTCACACATAACAGTTACATGTATCGTTACTCAGCCACACACAATAAATAAGATATTCATAAAACAAATCTATCTAAAAACATTCTTTATCATTGATCGATTGTACCACCGGTGAAAAATTTAGTTATTTGAAAATTGAAGAGAAGGATTTTTTTGTAAAAGACGTGCTGATAAAATGTGTTTCAGTCTTTTTTAATGATTTTTTATGCCTCACACACTATGTTCAAGGGAAGTGATCAACTGGAGGCTATCTATCTCTTCATAATCTTTCCAATTGCAAAGTAAAACTTATTGCACAGATAAGTTGAGTGCATATCATCTTCGACATTAAAACTATGCATTAATAAAATGTTACTCTATGAGTTCACACACAAACATGCTCTTGAATTATTTAGCTTCAGTTTTGGTGTTCCTAGCAGTTCACCACAAATTCTTCATACATCGTTTAAGCACTGATCATGATAGTATAGATAAAGTTCTATGGTGGATTGTTAATGTTTGCTAAAATTTTAAGAGATTTTTGGGTGAAAAATTCAGGCACTTAAAGGAATGACTCCATGAATTTGTAAATTTGATAATAAAGAACAAAACCTTGGTTTGAATAATTTGAAAAAAAAATTAATTTGGTCCTTAATTTTTTTCAATTTTCAAGATATTCTTTAATTAAGGAAAAAAAACCCGTTACTATAAATAGCCATCTTCCCCTTGTTTTCTTTCTTTTCTAACACACACAATTTTAAAAGTAGAGACACCAAAATTTCAAAATAATCCAGAGAAAATCTTTATAATTCAAGGTTTAGTATCAAAAGTACTCTGTGTGGATGCAGGTTTGACGTAGAAATGATTAAAATGGGGCTTGTAATTTTGTTTTTCAACTTTCTGTACTGGCCTGGGTAGAACCATAGCATCTATATTGCATGACCCGGTCAAGCCCAGGTCAGCTGTCAAGACCGGGAAGATTTATGGGTATGGGTGGCTGGTGAGGACTTTAACTAAAATAGAGCTAAGGAAGAAGAAAGTTGTTGCTGTGCTTAAATCGAAGTCAATACCACCCAATAAGGCATTACGAAAGTACTAATCTCTGCCTGAGAAAGGCTGATAGTGCGCTAACAAAATGAGGAGGGACCTGATGGACAAAGAAAGAGTGACAGTAGAAACATTGATACTGATTGTAACATGGAACCTGGGAAAGGGGAGGGGTGCTCATGGCCGGCACATTGCTCACTCAGTGAATGAGTCCTAGATCTAGCAAGTCGTTTCACTAGTAGCGCATATATTGAGCAACGGTCGGGGTGTGGGTGGAAAGAAGGGGGGAGGGGAGAGGAGGGGGAAATATGAGGGAGGCGCCTGAGTGCAGGATCACAGACTGGGCTAAGTTTTTGACGGGCTTAGCGTGCCACGAGATGCTGCAGGTGGTCTAGGCAAACACACAGTGCCAAGATCGACACACTGGTCAGTTTGTTTCTGCCACGCCTATCCTGTGTACACTAGCTCACTTGTTGCTTTGGCACCTGTAGAGACAGTCACGTTTACCTAGCTTCGTATTTCCACACATCTAGATCTAATTCTAATTCTCTTCAAAAATGGCATCTTCTCAAGTAAATGGCTTGAAAAGAAAGCACACTACCCTCACCCTTGAAACCAAGCTGAACTTGTTGGGTGAGATAAAATGGGAAAAACAGCATAGAAAAAAGATATCGTTGACAACTTTGGGATTCCAGCCAACACTCTACCATTTTAAAGAACAGAGAGAAAATAAAAAAAAATGGCCAGCTTATCCTTTGTCAATCTGAGCAAGACACGAGAAACTGATGCGAACAAGCCGTTTATATTTTTCGTCCCTATTATCATTCAGTTATAATTGCCCCTTTTTTGTAATTCAAATCCTTTTAATTCGAAGTTATCATTCATTCCCAACCAATTTGCATTTAACTGTATCTTTTGAAAATCAAAATGGGACATAATCCATACAACAAAGTTATGAAATATGGCAAAATTTGTGTCATCATTACATCTAAGTATTTATGACGTTATTGGACAAATGTAGCTTTCTTTACCACTTCGGATGAGTAATTTTATTCCAACCTTGGGATACAGACACTACTAGAGGCACACATTTGATGTATAAAATTACAAATTGAAAATAAAGCCCCAAGTTCAAAACTGATACAACCCTTTGAGAATGAGTCATATGGATAGAATCTTTCTGACAGGCCACATAACATACCTCCTCTGCCTCCTCCTCCTCCTCCTCTGTCTCCACCTCGTCCAAAACCACCTGGATAAAAGAAATCATAGAAGATAAAGGTCAGAACAAAATTTTGAGGTCTTTTTAAAATAATTTTTCAGCATTATTTTTAGTGAGCACACATGCATAAACTAGTAACAATCCTTATAAGTAAATGTTTTTTTTTCTAAGGTTTTTGCAACTAAAACCAAACTGAAATACGAAATCAATGAAACCTACAAGAATTGAGAGTAAATACTTTTTATCACAAGGCTCCATTTTTTCTCACATATATGTAGAATACACCACGGGCCAATCAAAAAGCTCCTTACCTCGACCTCCTCGACCACCTCTTGAGTACGCATTCCTTTCTCTCTGAGCCAGCTCAACCTTTATAATTTCGTTGTTAAATGGTTTGCCTGTAAATTTTATAAAAAAAAAATGTGGGTATTAACTCTCAAAGATTCCATAGTAGGGAAATCGATCATCAGTGATCGATGCCACGCCCACATTTTGTGCAGACCTCAAAATAGTACCAAACTTAAAATGTTCGAGGTTTTGGTGATTGGGGACAAATACTATCTTATTTATGAACCTATATAATATCATTTTGTTTAAAATTTTGATAAAATTGAATAAAAAACGCTATTTTTAACAATAGAAATTCACCCCGAATTTGTTTACATTCCTTCTACCATCTTGGATTTTTTCAGCTTGCTTTTTTTTTTTTTTTTCGAACCTCTGATGTTTTTCATTCATTTTTCCCAACTAAAATAATTTTCTTGCAAAAGGAACTTTAAGAATGGCTACTACTAACATTGGAGACACTGAAGTCTTTGATCTGTTAGATTTAAATGACTTAAAAGTGTCAGATTTGAAGCCTGACACAGGCGAGGAGCTCATCAGATGAGGATCATGTCACAGATTGCCCTGAACTAAGGTATGTAGTTTTATTTACATCTAGATTTAGGTTCTACAGCAAAATTATCAATAAATCTAAACTTCAAATTATTTTGTAACTATATCTAAGCACACTTGATGTTCTAATATTTCTTGACATTGTAGACCTAACCCCTATCCGTCTACATAAAGCTCTAGTCTTGACTGAGAATTTAGACTTAGATCTAGATATCTAGATAATCTGGAATCTAAATCTAGGTCTGGAATAGATCCATTTTAAGACTTAAAGGACTTGAGTGGCATGTAAATAAAAAAATACAAATATTATTTAGTACATATAAAATATCTAGGCCTATATCTAATTTTTTTTTGTACCATCTCTATTCTATTCAGTGATGCATTATGCAGTGTGTCCAGCAATATCTCAACCTAAAATTTCCTACCTTCTCCAAAAATTTCCTACCTAGGTTTTGAAAGAAAATCCAAAGTCGGTTTCCACTGTGCGAGGATAATCGACTGAGAATTGGCAGGGACATGTTTAATAATAGAAATGATGATTTTTAACTGAGCACCTATACAATTTAATGTTTTTAAAGCGGGAAATAAATATGTTACCACACCGGACAATCTCAAATCAGCCTTAGAGTAATGCCAACCTTCCCTCAGAGTAATTTTTGACACACGCCCCCCTCCCTCCCTCGCCCTTGAAATAAAACAAAATGTGATTGTACACAGGGTAAGGATTTTTTTTTCTTATTGATTTAGTTATTTTTTTTTCTGTGCTCAGACTAAGATGTTGAATAACCTGTAGCTCTTCTACAGCTGTGTTTCCCATATGTTATTGCTTTCTGTGTCTTACTGGCTAGACTGAGGCACCATAAAGGTTTACTCATCAGAGTATACATAAAGGCTTATATTCTAGCTTACATATTGAGCACTGCCCTCCTTATATTTATCTTTTCGAGGCATTAGAGCTGAATATGATCAATATCGATTAGGTCTAAAACTTCTCACTAGGCTCCAGCTGGTCGTGTATATTAAAAAAAAAAAATAGGCAAAAGATAACTATCTAACATTTAGATCTAGATTTATAATTATTTGCTTTGGAGTTTAAATCACCCACGATATTTATAGTCTCGTGTCATGTCATGCCAGGCTTTGATCATAAAATCTAGATCTACAATTACCCTAGATCTAGCTCCAGTTAGGATTATCATCGATCTCAAAACATGTAAACCCTGGGGCTACTCGACTAGCTTTAAATAATGTATCTTGACTCCCCGGGCTTCCCCCCCCTCTCCCCCTTTCCCAGTAAAAAGCCGTATTAGGTTTTAACAGATGGAGATAAGAATGATTCTTCGTTGAAAACAACGGCTAGGTCTAGGTGTGAAGATGGAGAGAACGAAACTTTTCGGATGAAAGTGAGTGAAGGAAAAAAATTCAACGGCACCGATAACTTGGAGGATGGTATAACTGCAATACAAATCTCGATATTCGATTTAAAAAGTTAATAACAAGATATACACGATATCAATATATTACATCGTCCAGTTTTATACTTTCGCACAGGTCGATAGTTGATACTAGATGACGGAAAAATAACGTAATCATCACAGAATAAAATTTTCACCATTTCTTTTTCCGTAAAAATTTATTTTAAATAGGCTCAACCTTACAGGATCACATGAATGTTCAAAATATACTAAATTCTGTTCACTTATGGAAAATTCTCTTCTATTTATAAATTTATAACTAATACCTACAAAATTCTAGATTTAGTTAAAAATAGAGCTTAACTAGAACGAGATTAGTATTATGAACAGTTTTCTAGGGTTAATTTAAATTTAGATCTAGATCTAAATCTCATAGTAGGCCCAAGTAATTATGGATTCTAAAATCAAGTCTTTAAAAGACCTGGAAAGGCGCTACTTATCTTGAAGATATTAAGCTAGATATATTCCACATGGAATTCTATTGGTTGAATGACATCAGGATGAAGTGACAGTACATTGTCTCGAAAATTCATGTGCAATTTATGTGAACACGCCCGACTCAGGAACTATCAATGGGAAATATGAGATTGAGAAGCTTGATCTAACTCCCGGCAAATAATTCTTTATTCGCTTCTAATCTATGGTATCCATTACGTTGCTCGTTCACTATAGGCAGAAAGCGCTCCAGTTGCCACAAGAAGAGAACTAACAAGTAAAGCAAAAAAAAAAAAAAGAAAAAGGCAACGTTGAACGGTGCAACACATTAGAAGCGGCACAAAGAGTGCTCCGCTATTGAACGCCGCTCGCTCAACTAAACGCCGAACAATCGCATTTAATTTAATATCGATAACTAATTTAAACTTGAATACCGTAAAAAGTGAAGTATTGGGAAAAAATAAGTGTTCGATAATACTGTATTCAACCACAAGGCAAAATGATCAGAACTAAGAGGGCTAAATCGAGACCGTGACGTAAAGCCCTAAAGGTCAAGCCCGCTTGCCGTAATTTTGATGGAATCACCCGTTGGCATAATAAATTACGGCGAAACCGTATTGTTGGCAGGTCTGACTATTATTTGTTTTTCCTCCATTTTTCCGACCTCGATGGTCGATTTCCTACCATTTCCGACTCTTTCGACCTGACAATCGAATTTCTGACTTTTATCCGACTTTTCTGACTTGCTGGACGCCCTGATCATGGCACCGACAACCGGCCGCTACAGAAGAAGTGCAATGCCTGGACCATGACCAATCCACCCAATCCACCCCAGAGAGTTGCCTGATGATTACACCAGACAAGATCTGAACGATTTCCTCAGGCCTGTTGATTTTCTTTTTTTTTGTCATTCTCATGACAATAAAGTTTCGTGGAACATATGTGTGACTGGATGAATGCCTATGCTGAGAGAATGGGTGAGCAGAGAAAGAGTCGGTATGAAAGGTGGGCGAAAGTTGATGTTTGTGAGTCTTACTAGTTCATTGGTTTGTAAAAGATTTTAACAAGCATATGAATGGAGTAGAAAAGTCAGATCAGCTAATAGGTAAGTACAATACTTTGAGAAAAACAAATAAATGGTGGAAAACTTTATTCCTAAATTTCATCGGTATTGCTCGAGTAAATTGGTATATTTTATTTAATCCAGATATTCCAGATTTAAAAAGACATAGCCCAAATAATCAATTAGATTTTACCATGGAGCTTACTAGACAGTTCGGACAGATGTAGAATGATGAGAGTGTACCAATTTTTAAAAAAAAGAAAAGGAAAAGGTTGAGAGTGCACATCCAGTGAGAGTTTTATTTCTGAAAAAAAAATATAAATTATGTTCTACTACTACAAAAGAGGTGAAAACTAGGTTCTTTTGCTCTCTTTGTAAAAAAAACCTTATTGTTTACAGCCAGGTAGAAACTGTATGAGTGAAGATCACCAAAGTGAATGTATACAACTACTTTGTAATCAGAAAAACACTTTTTCATTTTATTATTTTTTTTTTCAATTCAAATTTTTTTTTTCTCCAAAAAACAATTTTCCTGGATAAGTAAACACTATTTCCTTAAACCAAGGACATTCTTTGACTTTTCAAAGAAATCTAAATCATGTTTTAATCTGCTATGAGACTAAAAGATCTTTTTTTTTTACATAAATTCTTGTGCCTTTGAAGCATGCTATATATGATATATTGTAAAATTTACTGTTTGGTGTGATGCCACACATGTTCAAGAATGTTATAATCAACTTATTTTTATCCAAAATTGAATTTTTTTTCCTTGTTTGTGAATGAAAGTTTTTTTTTGTTTTTTTTTTTTTTGCAGATTAAATTTTTTAATTTTCCTGAACAGAATGATAGGTTACATGACTTGATTGGTCATTTCCTTATAAAATGGGAGTCATTAATAAAATACAACAACCTTGAAATTTTCAAAAGGAGGAAAAACCATGGAATCACCGAGAGTTATGCCATCTAAAAAGAAAAGTAAAATTAAAGACGAATCACTCTCTTATGAAGCAATCAGTTAAGGTCACATTGAGCATAGTCAAATTGATTACTCAAAAGAGACAATTTTATGACAGGGCTTTTTCTATCCCATTCTCTTTTCTCAAATTTTCTTGGAACATTCTTAGAACTGGAAAATTACATTAATGTTAAGAAAGTTTAGATAGGAATGTTATCCACTTTCTATTTTATTAATGTCACTTTTCATTAGTTCTCTATAATTTTAATCACTCAGCAAAGAAATACGTTTTAAACCATTCTCCTTCTCTCAAACCCCTTGAAAAGAAGTTTTTAATTGCTATTTGTCATTACAAATATGTTATGAAAATAGAATTATTTTTCAGTTGATAAGCCACCAATCGTTTTTGGTACCTAAAGGATGGAGGTTTAGAAAGATGGTAATTTAAAAAAAAAGAATGAACAAATATTGACAATTATCTAGAAAACAGAATGCAACAGGAGTTTCCATCAAAACTGGTAAAACATTTCTGCATATATATATAAACTTCCAGTTATTATGTATTCTACATTACTATTTGAGTTAGATTTCTTTTATCATTTATAACTATCTCAATATTGACTAATTGAAGAGGTTTTAGAAGAAAAAACAAAAACAAAAGTGTTTCCACTTATCAAACAGTTTTCACAGTTTCATTACCATTAAACCATTCAATTGCCGCTTTAGCAGTGTCAGGGTCATCAAATGTAACAGTGGCTTCTCCCTTAGGTAAGTTTGTGCTCTTGTCTTTATAAATCCACACTTTAGGGGCATGTGTTCTCTTGTCAGTCTGTATTTAAAAAAAGAAAAGGTTTAATAATACAAGAGAAAGTGAGAATACAATATTCCTCTTAAGCTAGCAGTTTGATGTTGTGCTGAACTTATGCAGACAGGAATTCAGTTATGTGAGATACTTGTGAGGTAGAAAGAGAAGATAATAAGTAATGCTAGGGCGAGTGGACCATTTTTCTTGCTTGATGATCAATAAACCATCTAGATAAAAGTAAACTGATGGCTCGAACCTCAATGTGCCTAAAAATAGAACAAGTCAAAACATTCAAGAACTTCCTGCTTGCCTAGATGTACTGCGTAGTTGCTACATTAAGTTCTACCATGAACTAGATTGTAACATGTGATGGCAAGACCATTAGAAATCTCTGTAGACGAGGAATATGCACACATTGACTGACAGTATCTTTCAGGGGGTCACAGCACACAATGCTCTCAACTACTGAAAATCATATAGCCGCAGCTATATCAAAAATTTTCAAACTAGTACATTAGTTTTAAGTTAGAAATAAAAGAAATAGATTTGGATAACATACTTAAACTCTTGACAAGAGGAATTCAAAGCAATTGTTTTAAACATTTACTTTCATCAACACCCTTTTAAACTTGAACTCTATTACTAGCTTTCCCCTGGATCTAAAATCAAATGTTAAAGGTTTTCATTGAAGCTTTCATTTAAAATCAAGTTCAACTGCCTCTAATTTTTGTGATTTCTAGCTCAACCTATGTACAGATCTAGATCTGGAATCTGGTTTCTCCTCCCAAAACCTTAAGCAAAAGGCACACAAACCTGAATACATTGTCTTGACATGTGCTTTATCTAGTTTGGTGAGACAACAAGCGCATGTGTGATATGCGGTCAGACCCAATGTAAGGCCTTAAAAATCTGGTTAGTCATAAGTTCTAACATGATTGTTTTACATTGTATTACATGCTAAGGCACCGCAAAATAAGTTTAACATCTCCTAGGTTTCTCATGTAATCATAATTATACAGGGATTGCCAATCCCTCCCACCTTATAAAAATTTTGCAACTCCTTGTGGTAGACTAGGGTAGTACTGAGGGAAAAAAATAACGAAGGCAGGGCGTAATCATGATGGAAAAAATAGTTTGAATCAAAGTCCTAAAGCAAAAAGGCCCATTTATCGCTTAATGCCTGCATGGTACATCTACAGGCATGGCAGATTTTTTTACTACCCATTCCTCTCGATCTCTAGGTCTCAGTGATGCGGAACTGTTCAAAACTGTTCTAAAATTTAGTAAAATTAAAATGCTTCGTGGAAACGTCAAGAGGCAGCAATATCACGGACTGCGTCGCACGGAAAGTGCCAAATTTCCTGTTCCACAGACTTCATGTTTGGCTTAACACATGCAATGTTGCACTAAACTTTGGAAAAGGGTAAACGCCACTGCATTGTAACTTACCATTGCTAACAGAAATGCTGAGTTTACCTTTCTGAGGAGTTTTTCATATTTTCAACCTTGCAAAGTTTTTGTAAGGATCCACATTTAGCTTTAAATGCAGAAAGTTATGTTTGCAATTGACATACAAATATTTTTTATCTGCAATTTACAAGTTCAAAAATGAAAACATGCACATGAAAATTGAAAGTACTAAAACATGGTAAAATTTTTAAGTGACAATAACTTATTCAGCAAATGTGAATATGAGCTTGTATCGAAATATTAGCATATACAGTGCTATGATAAATTGATGCATTATGGACAGAAAATTAGACTCGCAAAAAAGACAAAACAAAAAAAACTGAGTGAATCTCATCTATGGTTGTAAACAAAAGTCAGTGCATTACTCAAACCAATTTCTCACCCCTCCCTCCCTCTCTCTCTCTCTGAATTCAAGTTGGTAAGATTTTTTTTTTTTAATTTTGATGAAGCTGACCTACCTTGATGATTCCTATTTGACCAAAATGCTGCACTAGCAGTTCCTCTGAGACATCCGTGCCCATGTTGGAAACAAAGATAGTGTCCTGCTGCACTTCCATGTCCCGGCCAGCGCCATAGCCTCCATCTCCTCCACTACGTCCTGGGAACGTTATAAATTCATAGAAGTAAAGCTTACATATTTAGTGGTGGGTTTGTAAAAAAGGTCAACAAACTTTTGTTGGATAGTTGAACTAAAGGTAAAATTGGTAGTTAAAAGCCAGGGCATTTTTCTGGGGACTACGTAATTCTCTGAACAGATTTTTAATTCCTCATAAAAATCTTAAAATTCCTGGCTTCAGTGTCTTACTATGTCATTCAAAGCAAATGAATGATAAATTAAATTCTAATGTCCCCAGCAATTTTTTTTTTTTGCCATATCTGGACTTTTCAAGTTTATATGGCAGAAACAATAATAATATTCATGATACTGATGACTACATTCCGATGTCTTATTTGAAAATAAGGAATGAACGATGTGAAATAAGGCTTTACAGTATATGGAAAAAATCTCTCCTAACCTCAACATTTTTACAGTGAACCCTCAGTATTCAGATTAGTAATTGCTTGTCTTTCAACAAGGTGATCTCAGGCCCTTTTTTTTTTTTTTTTTTGTCGCTTTTGTTTTTCTTGCATATATATATGCCCTTGATGACACTGTGATTCATGGTCCTAGCATGCCCTATAAAAACTATAATTTCTTACATCTACAAGTGCCCCAAGTTAATTTTATGAACAGGAATTACAAGTTCAAGAGACAATTTGAAAGGGTCAGCTGGCTCAAGCCAATTCTTTTTCTTAAACAATCCACCAATGAGAAACTTTAGTCAAAACATTTTAACATGTATCTTAATTTCTTATATTCTTAACTTCCCTTCCACCTCATATACATATATCTACAACAGTGACATCTATAAGCAATTTCCACAAGAACTTAAACCACAGAAAAGGCCTGAGATTAACTTTGTGTAAAGAAGTTTTAAAAAAGTTTTTTTAAGTACAACATACATTTACGATTGAAACTTAATCATTATTTTTTTTTTCAATAATGATAAAAAGTAATTACATTACAAAAACAATCCTAATGAGACAGATGTTGGGAAGTTTTGGAAAAATGTTGAAAAAATTTTTGACAATTATATCCTTCATTTTTTTAAAAAGGTGCATTAAACTCTTCAGATATTTTCACCCTTTGGTAAGTTTTGTCATATATTGTCACCTTTAAATGTGGAAAGAGCAACATCAAACTCATTTGGACAAAGATACAAGACAGGCCATTAGTTGGCATATGTCTCACACAGACATAAATAAATGAATTTTTCTTTCAAACATACTTGAATAGACTCATTAAAAAGTCTGACCAACTTAATTTGGCTGAAAAATAGTAAAAGCTAATGCAGATATTGTTGTCATTTGCAAGGCTAGGAATTTGTTAGTTTCATTCATTTTCTTGTACATCAATAATATATTCCTGAATGAGGAAGATTATATCTACTACTAAAATTGACTACTTATTGAAGCAACATATGGTGTTGAAAATTTTCCCTTTTCATCGGAAAATAAATTTGAGAAATCCATATTCACTGTTGAGCTGGTCAAAATATGTATTGAATCATGAATAATTTCATTGGATTTTACCAATATGGTTTTCATCTATTCTCTCTATGAAAATGAATTGTGCCTGTGACCAAAGGCTCCAAATACAGTAGATTTTAAGAGGTAGGCTATATAATTATTCAATATTTCTGTTTTTTCAACTCTTCGGTCCCAAAAACATTTGAATCAATATACCCTTGGAATATTGAATGTAACAATTCAATGAAAAAGAAAAATGTTGGAACTACCAACATTAGCTACATGTATTAACCTCTAGGTTCAATCACTTCTCGGATAACACTTGATTTGTGTAGTGATGGCCCACCTATTTTTTTTAGATTTATTCGATAGTATAAATAAGCAAATGTTTCCAAGCTATCAGCTCAAATAAACTATATGGGTATTAAATTAAAAGACATGAAAATGTATTTGTGTGTGCTAGTTTTTGTTTACTCTGTCTTTTATGACAGTATGATTGGTAAATCACATAACTTCACAACAAAATCGATGGCAATGAATTTGCAAGGTGGTAAAAGGTGTTAAACTTAAAAATAAAAATCTGTCAGTATAAAGAGTTTAGCTGGCATTGAGGAAATACTGCTTCCAAATCTTGGTAAACTTAAAGAGATAATTTCATAAGACATTAAACAATCTATTATTGATTCCATTTGAGCCTTATAGTAATAGCCTCTGCCTCTTTGGCTGAAAATAGGCAAATTTAGAATGTCTCTGTCTTCAATGACAATATGTCTTAGCAGGCAATAAAATTGTCAAAGGAAATATGCAAAATTTAAAAAAGCCAAAAAAGTGCTAAGATGTCGAGCCAGCCAGCATTTTTCTTAAGGAGTGAAGTAATAAAAGTATTTTTGGACTAATTTGGAAGATTTTTTTTGGACAATATGTCCTAAAAGGCAATAAAATTGTCAAGGCAAATATGCAAAATTTTAAAAAGCCAAAAAAGTGCTAAGATGTCGAGCCAGCCCGCATTTTTCTTAAGGAGTGAAGTAATAACAGTATTTTTGGATTAATTTAGAAGATTTTTTAAACGCATTCCTGCACCCTTTGACTGGAAGGCCAGGAAAATTTTCTATCGTTCAACAGGTTCTGCGTATGAAAGGAGGGTCCTTTTTGCTACTGCTTTTTTAACCTTTTTCATTAAAAAAAATCATCTTAAGTATGCTAGGACTGGGCAAAACCCAACATATGTAGCATCCATATTATTACATCGCTGTCAACAAGTTTTTAACAAGGGATAAGAAACTAGCCCTTGCCAGTGATGACAGTAAAACTAAGAAATGATCAAAGGTCATAAAATGTATCTTTACTAGATTGTGCTTCCCATTGAGGTATTGATTAACTTCAGCAAAGAGCACAACCAAGAACATCGTATTCTGTGCATTTTATTCAACTTTTTTCTTTGTATAATAAGGGCATTTTTGCAAATAATTTCAGCCACCAAGCAACCATATTTGGGCTGTCCTATGATTCAAGAAGCCCAAACTTTAAATCAAAGCTAAGGAGTCTTCCATGTTTTAAAGCTTGCTCCATAATAACATATCTCTTTTCACGTACAAAAATTTTTCTCATTCTGATTTTTCTTACAGAATGCATTGATATAAACAGGGTTTTGTAAGCCAAATTGATGATTTTGACACGACACGCTCTTTGAAAAAGCACAAGATTTATTTTTTTGGTAGGGGGGGGGAAAGAGGGTTTGTGTGTGTGAAAGATATGTTCAGCATTTGGTTAACTTGAAATCAGCTGATAAAAAGATGGGAAATGCCATATGACAGAGTCAATATTTTGTATAGTAATTGTTTTACAATCTCATTTATTTAACTCTAAAGAATAAGAATTTTTGCATCTTCTCAATGCTGCATGCCATGACTGACTATATTCTTGCATTGCATACCATTTTGTTACTTGTTCAAAATGCAACATCATTCTCCTTGACAAATATTTCCATATATATCTCCAAAGATCTAAATCAGTCCACAATCAAAGTTTTTATGACACGACCATTTAAGGTACAATAGTGGTTTAAATCCCTTGATAATTATCAGGATGGTGTATAGAATGGCAGCATGCCTACCACCATGAGCAGTTGATGATGAATCAGGATTAGAAAAACCTAAGCAATATTCTCCAATTCAAATAAGTAACAACCAGCTTGCTGTAGAGATAAGGCAGAGTTCACTGTAATTACAATGAAACAGCATGGGTAAACAGTAAAACTTATTGCTCAATATGGGAAACATTAATCCTTTGAATCCTTGGCTCTTGAAGTGGGTTGCTACCCTCAAACTAGCATAGTAGAAGGGTTTCACTGTAGTGATCACTAATGGATAGTTGGTGCCATCTTTCTGCCCTGGCCACCTTGTTTATTTCCAGTATTTTTTGTCCTAACCCTGGTCATTTGCTAGATTTATTGATGGTGCCATCCCACCAGCCTGAATGCCATGCCCACTTTCCGTAGATCTAAATCTAGATCTCGCTTTACACTCTCCATCACTAAAGTCCTCTGAAATTGACTCCAAGCCACAAACAGGATAATAACCATCTAAATCTAATTTATCTGTGTCATAATTATCAAGCATGTCACACAGATCGTTAGCTGAAAGTCTAGGTTGAATTGCATCAGGCCTGAAAGTTCAGGCTTAAGACTCTTCATTTTGCTATGTTACGTAGCAAAATTTGTGTAAACAATCAAAAGAAAAAGAAAGTATATCAAGGAACACCCTCCTAATTAGTAGTTCAAGACAAATACAATACAATAGTCATACACAAACTGGAGTGAATTCGACAAGGCTATCCAAGCCCAGTGTACTGGGCATATGATTTGTGCTGAAATAAGCTTTTGCCCTGTAGACCAGGCATATGAGTTCAAAGGGTTAAAACTGTTCAAGATCTACAGAATAAAACTAAATTCCAAATTAGACTCAAACTTGACTATCTCATTCCATAAAACTAGCTGCTGAGCTAATAACACTGCTTCTCTGCTGATGAGCGAATTTCTCTTTCTTTCTTTACTTTTTTTTTGAGGGGGGGGGTTGAAAGTTCACATCAATATTTCTGTTATTCATAATCAAAATACTGATCTAGCCTTACACTTAGGCTGTGATATACCATTTCTTTTAAGTTTATACAAAACACAAAATAGGTAAAAATCGATCTTGTTTCTGTTATAACCCATTTCACTATTTGATGGAGCAATAAGCTGGATATTTAGAGCAGTTACCTCTTATCTTGAATTAAAGTGCATAAATTATCCTTCTTCATGAAAACTTCTCACATTTGTTGGAAATAAATAATTTTACAGAAAAGATTTTCAAAGAGAAGATTGGAAAAAAATCCTGGAATTTGTGTTCAGTACAAGTACTTGCACATATAATCTAATTTCATTGGAAGTTGTATATAACACAGTGTGCAATATAGCAGGTCAAAGTGGTATTTGTTAACCAGCTGGCACACAATAATTTTATTTGTTGCTATCCCATTAAGATGCCATCATCAACTTCTGGCTTACAAGCCATCAACACATTTACTGTTTTCACAAGAAACATTGCTGAGACTTGCTGAAAGCCTGACAATCACCTGGGCTTAGAAGTACCCAGTTGCAAAAAGGATAATTATATTGCTGTGCAATACCACAACAACTGAAAGACCTCAAAATTTGGAATGTGAACTTAACAAATCTGGTCTTGAAGTCCAACATCTTAAGAGAAATTTGGCAGCAAAATGGTCTTGTACAATATTCTAGTCTGCAGATCTAGAAAATTTATACATAGCTCAACTACCAGAAAGTGTCAAAGTTCAGCTAATGAACTCGTCAAATAAAAATCTGGGATATGCATAGTCAAGAAAAAAAGGGCATAGGTGTTCATGGTTAACGATAACCTTATATGCAATGAAGTCGGCAAAAGTTGACTTGGTGAAAGTCATCTCTCATAGCAATCTCTGATAACCAGCCAATTCTTTTCCATACACCCAGGCAATATCTATCCTTTGAGAAAAGGCAATTAGACAGGTAAGTTTGCAAATTTGTACTTGCAGAAAAATATGTGAAATTAACCCCAGCAAATGTGAAACATAAATTCTTGATCTAAAGTCGGTGGATCTTTGTACAAAACCTAAATAACCTCAACACTGTAAATGCCATATTGACAGTTATGAGGGGAGACAGCCTGTGCCTGCTTGGGCTTTGATTTGCAAAACAGCCCAATGCTGCCTGATGACAGACAATGCCTAGAAGCACCACACCATAGGGACGATATCTCAAGTAGGAGTGACAAAATATAATCCTATCATCAGCCAAGCCCTCGCTCCAAGTCAAATCTAGTTGCAATTTACATTAATTTAAGTCTGTTCAATCAAATTTTCCATCTGGTTTCACTGAGTTACTTGATCCAGACTCCAGTGTATGAAGTATGGGAAAAAAAGCCACTTTGTCCTATTGTCAAATATATTAACTATTATTTCTAATAAGACAACAGACTAGAACAAGTCTTAATATGCAAATAAACCCAGACATAGTTATTACCAGTAATACACGTACTTTTTAAAGTTTAGTATTATTAGTTTTACACTGCACGGTACAAAACAAAGTTTGGACGGCAGATATTTGACATTTTTCGTTGAGAAGGCTTGTGGAATGTTGCCCAAAGTAAGTTGGAGTATTTTAAGACATGTCATCTAGTGGTATGCAGTAAAAACTTCTTTCACAGTTACCGTTTGCTATACAGGCCCTCACATATTCCAAGGTATGAAGCCAATAATCCAAAGGGTGGCACCTTATCAGAAATCTAGTCCACCAACAAGCTTGTTTGAAAAAATATTTCATTTCAAACATCTCTCACTGCTTTAGCAGTACACATATTTCTTCAGTAACTGGTAACAGTATCCACTCTAGAAGCTACAGAATATGAAAAAAAAATATCAATTATCAGGACAAATTTTACCCCTTTGCAAACATCATTTATCTGGTACATCTGGCACATTTTCAGACTCATTCACCCTTGCAATGTCAAAATCATCTTGACGAATTGTTACCATATTAAGAAAACCACATGCCGGCTATGCTGAGTCATGTCTATCTATGCATATGCTGATTGCAAAATCTCAATATTCTGTTGTGGCACAGTGACAATCATAGGCATATATAAAGGTAATGAAATACCATGGTTTAAATTTTACAGGACCCTGCAGATGATATAAAATCAGGAATAAAGGGCATATCGAAAACATTCTATATATATATATATATATATATATATATTTTTTTTTTTTTTTAATACTTGTGGACATAGTAAAAAATGTCCAAAAGTCTCGGATTAATTCAGTTTTACTAATTGCTGACTTGTGAAAGAGATTTAAATATATAAATATACAGATAAAAAAAGTTCAATGAGTGACCCATCATCTCAATAGCCTTACAAACATTAATCTGGTGGTTAAAGTTACCATTTGACTAGTAATAATTGTAGCAACTGAAAACCATGCACTGATGAAGATGATTAAAACACATATTCATCAGGTAATTATCAAAGAAAAAAAAAACAGCAAAACAAAAGCAGTCCAAGAGACAAAAATAGAGGGCTGCTCAGCACAGCTTTTGTTCAAACTGATCATTTCAGAGAAGCAGCTCTGCAGATTTATGAAGATAAGGGTTTTATCATTTTCACTCCCTTTCACTTAAAGTCTGTTAACGCATCGACGGGTGGAGGCAATCAAGTTAGACGAATGAACTATGCAGGGCATTTCACTTTTGTGTTTTCCATCAATGAATTTCTTAAGTTTTTGCACTTTCAAATATATTTCATTGTTCAAAAATAATTTTCTGAAGATTTTAAAACTTTTTCATATGTACTAAAATAATTTAGTAATGTCATGTACACCAATACGAAGTTGTGACAATTAGGCCCTCTGATCCCAATAAAGGGGAGAGGAAAAAGAAAATGATAAAATTTAACATCTGCTTTTATTCACATGTAATTCTGTTATGAATAGAAGTTTCTGTTACCAAAATGAGGGTTCTGAGATTCTGAAATGAAATATGTGAGGCAGCTGCCGCAACTGGTACAACTGTAGAATTATAGAAAAGAGTTGTTGGATGGCCCTATTTTAATAATCAAAACGGATTGTCTCTGGAGATAGAGATATCCACAATAAATTGATTATTTTCCTTTACTTTATCAAATGCAGAAACTTTATCTTTGCTGCAGGGTGTTATTAAATAAGTGAAT
Organism: Elysia crispata; assembly: GCA_033675545.1. NCBI lineage: Eukaryota > Metazoa > Mollusca > Gastropoda > Plakobranchidae > Elysia > Elysia crispata. Next base: position 115,944 of record JAWDGP010003737.1, on the reverse strand, counting down.
TTGAAGTGGTAGGCAAATGTTTTCTTTCAACCTTTTTAGATTGCCATAACTATTAGCAAGTAATGCACACTAAAACAAAAAAAAATTCATAAACATTACCCCAATCTCTCAGTAACAGCAACCTTTAGTCTGTAGCAATGAACCTCAAACATTTACCCCGATGCAATAGGTAAAAGGCGGAATTTGATAGAGCAGCATTTTTCTGTAAATGAGCCAGTTTTTTTTTCACCTTTTTTTTCAAGCTGAAGAGCGGCATTTTGAGGGTATTTTGTGAAGTAACAGCCTAGAATTTAGTTATATTGAATACAGATTTGTTTTAAAAATCACAGATCCACCAACCTAAATTAGAGTTTCACTACATAGGCTTATTAAATAGAAAATTTGGAAATTATGTGTTGCTAGATGTTTATGTATACTGCTAGTTTTACACAAAAAAAATAATAAAATCAGTTTCCGTTATTTGATTTCTCTCCAACATGGGAAATGCAGCAAAAACTATTCAAAGAAAAATTTAAGAAAAAGTTTGCAGGTGTAATCTATGGTTAACTCGGATAAGTCATGGCTGTTTTTGTATTTCCATATTGAGTCAGAAAAAATTCCTAATTTTCTGTCCTTGGATTCTTAACAAGCAGACCCAAATGAAGACATTTAGAAAGCAGTAGCTCTTTATCACTTCTTACTTTTCAGACCACACAAAAATTTCAAAATTAGAAAGCCCTACCTTGCTTGGTTTATGATAACTAATGGAATTTGGAAACTAGCCTATCAATTTGGCTTTCAAGTGGCCTCCTTTGATATGCCCCAACACGTAGATTGTTACCACCATATATGATGATTTGAAAAAAAAAGACAGTCCACACATTAACGCACAAAATGTTCAAAAGCATATTGAAAAAGTGGTCTTTTTGGGAGTACCAGAGTAAACCCTGTGTGGACCTTGTGACTTACCACCCCTATCTCCAAATTTGTTGAATCCACCGCCGCCACCACGGCCACTGGGAAGGAAGTATGAAGATGGGAGAGTTGTTAAACATTCTGCATCACTGGACACTCACACCCCTTGAACTCACGTGCACACCAGTATCTTTGGAGAACTGGTGCTACACCATTTGCACTGCCTTTGGCAGCAGTCTTAACTTACTCTTTGGTAGACAAAATTGTGGATTGTGAGCATGCAAATGAAATAGCCCACAGGAATACGCCTTAATCTAGGAATTGAGATTGTAAGAAACTAGAGCACCCATTTTCACAAATTTTAAAAAAATACCTCTTGGGTTAATTTTCCACTATAAATTAAAACCAGGCTGAGAGGAGATCAGTGATCTTTTCCTCTATGCCTTTAGTGCTAATATTTGTAGAGTGGCTCTGATGTCAATTCCATACCTTACAGAAACGGCTAAACCTAGGGGATCTCCCCAGCAACAGCTTATGTGGGTCTGGAAGCATGGTATCGAAAAATTTATCAGGAAAAAAATTAACATTTAAAAAAAAACTGCTTCAAAATAAATTGAAAAAAAAAAATCCCCCTCTTTCCTTGCAAAAAAAAAAATAAATATTTTGAGAACTACTGTAATGAAGCCAATTTCATTGTACTAAAAATATTTATCGCTTCATCAAAGCAGTGTAACAACGCCACCTCTCTCTTCCATTTTTCATATGAATGTAATTTCAAACACTTACCATGTTATCTTGTGTGATAAATTCAGTCCTGTCACATTAGGGACACAAAGCGGTTTAATGAACACAGCATGTTTATAATTAGGATATAGTAAGTACCAACCCAAGCTTCAGTTGAGCCAACTGTTTTCAATTTTTTTTTTCCTTCAATGTCTCTGCCAAGAAAATAACTGACCTAAAATGTATCTTTGACATGTATATAAACCACACTGTATGTTTCTCTTTCATGAGACTAGGTACATATTAAAAAAGTCTAAACTGGTTAGCTTAAAGAAAACTTATTTAACTTAAAGAGCATGACATCAACATGCTCATTTTTATCTATTTTTGAATTTACTTTTTTGGGATAAGATTTGTGAACATGAAACCTTCCTCCTTTACCTCTAGGACCGTGTCAAATTATGAGGACTAATTTTACATGTAATTTTTTTTTGTTGCACTTTGCATGACAATGATGTGTATTGTGTCATTTTGTTTGTTTATCATTTGGATAAACCAAAGCAAACCTTACACATACCTTGACCTGCAATGGTCAGATGTTTTGGTCCAAACTTTGGATGTTTAAGTCACATGCAATTGATAAAGTAAAAAAAAAATAAATGCACTTATATTAAACAACCTTTAGACAATCAGAGCCACCACATGGAAAATAATTTTTAGTATTTACAGCTTTGCCACAAAACCCAAATTTATGTAAAAATTCTAGGCAGGCAATATTTTTGGAAAGGTGAATATCTGAGTTAGATCAGTGTGCTGCACCAATGTTGACAGACCATGCTAAATCTTGAACCTGTGGTTAAACAAGTGCTGCAGGTGTATGAGAAGCTTATCCATATTCTATGTATCAATATAGTCACTTCAATCGTTGTCAAATCATGATTTTGAGTGTATAGTTTGTAGCACCATCCCAGACCCCCACTTTTTTCTTCATTCTAATACACGTGGCAGCAAAAAATTTAATCATACAAAGGTCTTGTTAGTCTGGGAACATTCTTTCGTACAAAATAACTAAAAAAAAAAAGGAAAAAAAAACTTCAATCTCCTTTATATATTGGAAAAAAAATCACCTGTTTAGAACAAAGTAAAGAATGTCATTAATTGCAGAAAAATATCAACATATGACCAAATTGAGTTAGATTTTTTTTCTTATGTAACAGCCATGGATAACTAAATGTTGCTACTAAAATTCGTAGTAGCTTTAACAATAACCTTTAAAAATGCTGCAAGACAACCTTAATAAAAATTATATGATAGCCTTTTATAACTTTTAGCACTGCTGGTTGAAGTCACACTGTAAAACTGAGTGTTTATGTTAACAAAGCAGATTTCATGTTTACTACCACTGAAAAAGAATTATTTACCGCAACTGGCTTTGTTCTCCATTTCAACTGCCATCATTATGTGAAAACACCACCGAATCTGTCTAAGCAGTAATAAAAACTTGTTTGCTCTTCAAAAATGTTCTATTTCATTGATACCTTTAAAAGTGAAAGCAAACGAAACACTTTCATAGATCGATACACTAGTATTGACATAATTATTGAGGGAGTCTGGCAACAACTGGATTGGTACAAGATTCCCCCCCTCCCTTCCCCAGGGGAGATAACTTACCCAAATCCACCACCTCCTCTATCTCCTCCTGGACCTCCTCGACCACCTTCAACAGACAATATTGAGGGAGAGAAAAAAAAATCAAGACTAAATGAGAGTATGGTTATTTCATTTAAAGAATGAGATACATAAAACATCTTATTGGAATCAATGAACTAGGAGAAACTAGGGCGGTCTTAGTGCCCAAATATTAATATGTTATAATGATGGCCACAATTATTTCAAAACTATTTTGCATTATAATCATAAAATATTAAGAAAAAGATGCAAACATGTCAACCTTTTCCCAAAAATTATAAGATGTAAGGCTTATTCTGAAACAAAGAGACAACATGTACTTACGGCTTCCAAAGCCACTTCTATTGTCATCATAGCTGTCTCTTCCACCAAATCCACCACCACCACCTGTTGAATTTGACATAAATTGAAAGGTAAAAATATCAGTGCCCGCATGAAATTGGAAATATTGTGATGAAAATTCAAAAAGATAAGTGAAAACAAAAGTAAGATGGGAGAAAAGAGATAGTTAGAGGGACACAGAGTAAGAAAGAGAAGATGAAGGGCGCAAACAGACTAGACTAGGAAAAAACACACATGTATTTAAAAGTAGAAAATACAGACTTAGTTGAACTGAAAGGATCCTCCCATTATTTTGCGCCCCTCAAGTTTTGCCCATATGTATGTATGTGTGTGTGTGAGAGAGAGAGAGAGAGACATACAGACAGACAGACAGACAGACAGAGAAAGAGAGAGAGAGAGAGAGAGAGAGAGAGAGAGAGAGAGAGAGAGAGAGAGGGGTGGGGAGAGAATTTAGCAGGGGCTAAGGAAACAGGACTTAAACTTTATGGACGTACTAATTCCCCAAACTGAACATTTTCCTATAAATAAGTTATTTTTCAGATAGCACTTATTTTGAAAAAAAAAAATTCAATATGCCAAACATTTCAATTTTTTTTTTTATCAATTTTTCCTGAACTTTTGAGTCAAAAAAAAAAAAAAAAGAAATAGTTGAGTCCATATGTCAATGTATCAAAAATGTAAAAAGAAATTCCACTCTTTTTCTGAGAGACTATATCCTAGGTTTTGTTCTAGCATCCTTTTGAATATTGAACTATAACGTAACATTTTATGTATTGATTTATATCATGAAAATTTGAATTACAAGAAATTGTAGCCAATAGTCTTAAAAAAAAATCAATTGACAGAATAAGTATAACACAAAATATATATTCTTGCTACTTAGATTTTGTCTAACATATTATTGATCAAGTGTGAAGTTTTGTGGAGATTTGACTAGTAGCTTTGATGAAATATTGATACAGAAGTGGAAAAAAAAAAAGCAGTTTTTGGGATGCTAGGACTAAAATGTGAAAAATGTGGCAGAAAGTAGCTAGCCGCTTTTTTTCAGCATCCAAACTTCTCAGGTGGTGGTTATCTTCTGCATTCCTGTTTTAAAGATGCAACTTCAGAACAAGACCAAGAACTCTTTTGGGGTTGGAGATGCTGGATTTGCACCAAGGAAAAATAAGGGCCAGGAGTAAATGAAAACTGAAGGCTTTTTATGTAATTTTCTCATCAAAGTATGATTTATGCATAAGGGGCATAAGCGTCAAATGCAATTTCAAAAGCTGCAGCAGCCGAAAATTTGCCACGATTTAATCTGGCCCTGAATTTTTAACTGGATACCAGCCAAAGATACAAGACTACAATATTGTGGAAAATTCACACACATGTGAAAAATTTTTTTAGGTAGCAAACTAATACATCAATCTATAAAATTTCAATCAGTATAAAAAAAATATAAATCTGGTGAGCCTAAAAAAAGAGGTGGCAAGTCTATCATCACTCTTTAGGCTATTTCTTTTCCATAATCTAAAATTCAATTCACACCAGAACATGTGTCCTTGTGTAAGTGATAAAAGAAAGTCAATATACAGTATAACATGATAAGGTTGAACATGGATCCCTCAAAATCACGAATTCCTCGACCCATCCATTTTCCCCTCCTGGTTCTCTCTTCAATCCCTTCTCTCTAATTTTTTCGTTAAACTAGTTTGAAGTTATAACACATTTCTTCGAACAATCAGCCAAAAATTAGAGAGAAAAAAGAAGTTTTCCCATAACAAATTTGACAGACCGTGACTTTCATCACATTCGCAGATCTTAAATTTCAATCAAGTGCTCTACAAAGCTCTTGGTCAGACCTGCCACTCTCCAGGGAAAGAAAATCTGAATGATTCTGTCAAAAAATCTGAATCTGCCAAAAAAAAATTTGAATGACTCGCTTTATTTTTGCCCTCTACAGATCTTTGGTGAATGTTTATTCATCGGTTTATTCTGAACTCTGATAAAAACTAGTTTTTTTTAGCTTGTAATTCTTCAATGACGAAAAGTTCAAAATAATTTTAAGATCTTTTTTCCACACCTCTTTCAGTTTAAATCAGGTACTCTATGCTTTACAATACTTTTCAGTGACTCAATAAACTGGATGGCATTGGGATTATCCAGCATTTGATGAATTCACAACCTGCCAACCTGGCTCCTGAGGGAAGTGTCCATGACTTCAAAAGGCTTATTTTTATATCAAAAGGAATAAATGTACTCATTACTGAAAGGATTAAAAAATGACATATTTGATGCTCTTTTCTGATTTTAGATAATTTTTCTACATGGTGTATAGGCCTTTCTCACACTTGACTCGGGAAAATTAAAAATCTTATGAATTTTTCTGGATCCAGCCGTTGAAAACCCAACCAGATATTTCATGGGGAGCAAATTGAAAATTTGCTGGAAAGTTGTTATATTTTATTTTTATATAACCTAAAGAGCACAATCCACTCTATTGTTCTATCACTTCATTAAGAAACAGGACAATTTAAGTAAAAAATTACTCTTTGACATTGAAACTAGTTAAGAATGATGTATCATGTGACTTAGATCTAGATCTAAATTCTACATTAGATAAAATGATCAAAATCAAAGATCTTGTGCAGATTGTAAAGTTTGCATCTGGGTAATACTTCTTAGGCCTATTATCAGATCTAGATTTTCACAGATCTACAATTACTGAGTCTTGTGTCATTTCATCTTGATTTACTCTAGTTCTATTTAAGATTTCTCAATTGATCTTGATAACTAACAAGATATAGATGAAAAAAGCGCTGACCTGAAGTAGAAATTACTCTTAAATGATAAAATAAGAAGAATCCTTCATTGTATGTGAAGATAGAGAGAAAGTAGCCCAGATAAATAAAAGATAAAGTAAACAACTCCGCAGAATCAATATTCCGGATAGCTATAACTAAAATATTAATATCAATTTCGATACCGCATTTGATAATATTTAATAAAAAACAATGTTGATTGATATAACTATATCGTCCGTATTTATACTTTTGTGCAGGCTATCTATGATCTTGTAGGTCTAATTTAAAAAGAAATGAAAATGTTTTTCATGGTGAAGGTGAAGGCTCAGTTTGGAAAAAAATTGGAATATTTCCTAAATAATCAGCAAATCAGAAACGGACCAAATTTGCATAAAAAACCAGAACCAATGATTCCGATTAAATCGGTATGAATGGCAGGTCTGCTGTTGGTATCCTCAAACAAACACACCTTACCCCTCCCTTTCACAGTGTAGAAACAATTTGTGGACAGGAAGCCTAGCCTATATCCCTAGCCACCGGGAAGAGAGACACCCCTTCTCCCATCCCACCTTACTGTAGCTCTGTCTGATGCACTCAGAGCCAGTTGTCTGTCTGCATCTGTGCTAGGTCTGACTGTTGCTAAGACTTCAAAGAGGCCAACTGTAACCAAGATTTGCTTGTTCTACGTGCACAAGACATGGTTAATGATGACATGTAAATCTGTCTGGGCCCGCCCTTTTCTCAAACAACCAGTACATAGATGTGAAAAAAAAGCTGGCAGGTAAGATTTCTTTATTGACAGTTAGGAAACTATACAGCTCAAAAGGTAGAATGTTGGACTGATAATTAATAGTAAGTTTCAAGTTCAAACCTTTGCCTGGTACTCTGATGGGATTACTTCTAGCTCTCCCTAGTCAGACAGACCTTGTCTGGGTTAAAGATTATTAAGGAACAAGCACTTGAATGTCTTCTTTAGACTGAATTTACGCATAGTTAGAAAGAAATTTGTGATTGAGATCTGAATGTAGACCTAGAGTCTAAATCTATAACTAGCATCACCAGTTTGAGATCAGCTGAGCGCTGGGGTTTGGAGACAAGTTTTTACACACAAGTTTGGAATGACAGATTTGGTTGTTTGGAGGTATCTATCTTCCGTCCTCTATTTAAAGTACTAAAGGTATGGAAAATTCAGCAAATTGGGTATCCCTGTAATGCTCGGAATTGTACGGAAGTAGTCAAGAAAATACAAAGCCTCTTTATGTTGTTAACGTACTCCAAAATATTCCCGAAAACACAAATCCAGGGTCCAAATGTTACATATAGATTTGTTCACACGCGGCTTCTTCGAACACATAAATATTTTCCAATGGATTCGAGTAATCCATGCTTCACTGTAGTTTCAAAACATTTTTTGTCCCATATTCCTAAAATGCATAAGCTAACATAGCCAGCTCTGGAACTATGGTAAACTTACGTCCACCTCCAAAGCCGCCACCACCGCCTCCGCCTCCTCTACCTCCGTCATAACTATCTCTCCCACCATCTTGGCCATAACCACCACCACTGCCACCACCTAATAGGACAAAAGATATAAAGAAATGACAGTAGCAATTTTTGAATGTAAAAAAGACAGGCCTTTACAATCAAAAGAGTGGATGAAGTGCATCCAAGTGCATCAAAGCATTCAAGCTCATTTGAATCTACACAAATAATGATGGAAACTAAGGAGTTTTATTTGGCGTGTATACCCTTTGATAATCATAATAAACAATATGTTTCATGGCATCAAAAAGATGGAAATCTCTTGCTTCTCTTCATCATCATCTTCTATTTTAAAAGTTTATCCTTTCATAAATCAGTTGAATACTTTAGAAAGAAAAGTTTTAAAAAGGATTAAATGGTTTAAAGCTGAAAAAATTCCATCTACATTAGAACCTAAAATGCAATGACAAACAAAAGAAGAAAAATACAATTTTAGAAAGCAAGAGGGTAGATGAGGGGAGGGGGAAAGAAGACAGGTGTCAGTCATACTTACGTCCTCCTCCAAAACCTCCTCTGCCGCCATCATAGCTGTCTCTTCCTCCATCTTGACCGTACCCACCTCCACTTCCACCTCCACCTGAGAAGAAACAGGTAACCATTTAATAATGACAGGGAAGACATAAAATTTTTAATTACTTTTCTTGTACTTCCTAAGAAGTGATTGACAAGGCTGTCCATTGCATGAAATTATTAAATAACTCCCCCCACCCCGATAAAAATAGGATTTGAATAGTCATTTAGTTTGCCTTTTTTAGTCCTTTTGTTCCAAGAAACTATGAAACTACACAGATAAAACATAATATGAGTTGTTTCATTATAACTAAGCACAGAGAAAATTCGACCAAACTTTTTGAGGCTTGTCAGACATTTGCCTTTCCATTGTCTCCAACAACTTAGGAGGCATCAAGTGAAAAACTCATTCAGCAATCTGAATGATAAACCATCTTTCCAACCATTGGACACATGAGTGGACAGCTCATCAAGAATCTCTGTCAACATGGAAAGAGGCCTGCTGCCTGATACTCTTAACTCAAACCATTGTTTATATCTCAGTAAGCTCCTCTCTTTCTTACTAGCTTTACTGTCACAAGAGGCTATGATTGACCTGTAACAAGATTGGTTTGGTCTAAATCCTCTAATGCATATACCAAAATTGGTCAGTATCGAAATCAACACCCCCCCCCCCCCCCCCAAAACTGCAATCCACATGATTCGAGAAAGGCTTATCTTAGAGCGTTCTTTTTATCTTTCGGAAAGTCTGCTAGATCTACCATTGTAAAAACTATAGGCTTTCCTAGATTAGCAAAATTAATGTAGCCATATGATATCAAAATAATCAATTTTTAGATTATCACTGTTGATCATATTACTCTAGACTTAGTATAAGACCCTATTCGAAACTGTAGTATAAACTTATGATTAATATATAAAACTAAGTCTACTTTCTTCAAATGGCCAAACTTATTCATCATTTATTTCTCTGATAGATCAATACCAATGTTTACTAAATGCCTCTTGAGAGAATGATGGTACTAGAACTAGAACCAATAAACAAAGAGCCACAATACTAGTCAAGATATAGAGATTAAGCGTAAACTTAGGAGACAAAAAATAAACAATCTTTACCGCCTAACTCTGTGAAAAGGTTGTGATTAGAAACTTAAATCAAAATAGATAAAGAATTCTGAGCTTTTCACTAATGCTGTTCACTATGTGCATCATTAAACATGTTCATAAACAGGGATAAAAACAGACGCAAAATTTTATACTGAAGTTTTTTAAAATCCGTCAATGTGAGCCCTTAATTAAAACAAAATTTGATTGTACACAGAGCCGTGGAACATTTTATTCTTACTGATTTAGCACATTTTTTTTCTGTGCTCAGAATAAGAGGTTCAATGAACTGTAGCCCATCTACAACTGTGCCCCCTAAAAGTTACTGTTTTCTGTGTTTTACTGGCCTAACTGAGGCACCATGAGGGTAAACTGATCATGGTATACATAAAGGCCTATATTTTTAGCTAACATATTGAGCACTGCTCTCCTCATTTTTATTTTTTCTCCAGACATTTGAGCTGTACATGAACAGTATCGATAATGTATAAAATTTCTTATAAGGCTCCACCTGGCCCTGTAAAATGAAAAATAATCTAAAATTTCGATCTAGATCTAGATTTGTAATTATTTGCTTTGGGATGGAAACTGTCTACTATGAATAAAGTCTTATATCATGTCATGCTCAGTTTCGATAGTAAGATCAAGATTTGCCCTAGATCTAGATTTTAACTCTAATTAGGATTTTCCATCAACTCAAAAATAATTGACTAGATTCAGATAATTTATCTTGGCACCCACCCTCCTAAATTGTCGAGTGGTATGAACTATTATTTATCAGATGAAGAAATAAGAATGATCCTTGTTGGAAATAAAGGCAAGGTCTGGGTGTGAGAGAACATAGTTTTTTGGACGAACATACTTTGATAAAGTCAATAACTCAAAGGCACCAATATTTATGATGGTTTCAACTACAATGCAAACCTCAATATTGGAATTCAAAATATAAATAAGAATATAAAAAATACACCATATTGGTATAACATATCGCCCAGTTTTATACTTTTGCAAAGGTTGATACTCGATGACGGAAAAATATCGTATTTGTAGACTTAAATATTCACTTTTCTTTTTCTGTAAAAATTTAGACGCAGAACTGCCACTCCTCAGGAAAAGAAAATCTAAATGATTCTGTCAAAAAATCTGAATCTGCCCCAAAAAATCTGAAAGATAGCTTCATGCTGCCTTTTTCACCTTAGCAGCATACATTACAATACACATAATGTAGTCGATGAATGCATTCATCAGTATAGCTTGTCTGAAATCAGATAAAAACAAAGTTTCTTAGCTTGTAATTCTTCCATGGTGAATGTGAAAAGTTCACACTAAACCATACCTCTTTCAGTTTAAATCAAGTGCTTTATGCTTTACAATACTTTTAAAAAGCTCAAATTGGATGCCATTAGCATTAAGCAGCATTTGATGAATTAAAAAAGAGTAAAGATGTCAACCTAGTTAGTGTGGGAAGTGCACAACACGGCATCAAAAGATTTATATTTACATGAACAGGAGCACTCCTTACCTAAAGCCTTGGGATATATTAACAATTTTGTTAGATCCAGGTGTTGAAAACTGAACTAAATATTTCATGAGGAACAAATTGATAACTTGCTAGAAATTTGTAATATTTTACTTGAAATAAATAATCTAAAGAGAGCAATCCACTCTGTTGTTCAATCCCTTCACTAAGAAACAGGTCAATTTAACTACAAAAATTATCTTGTGACGGTGAGTCTCGTTTAAATGTGATTTAAATGTAACCTAGATCTAGATCTACATATTTAACATTATAGTTTCTTGTCATGTCATCTTGATTTACTCTAGTTCTTTTTAGATCTTGCATTCCTCAATCGATCTTGATAACTGACAAGATCTAGATGAAAAGAGCTGTCTTGTGGTAGACATTACTATTAGAAGATGAAATAAGAATGATCCTCCGTTGGAAATAACGGCGTGTCAGGATGTGAAGATGGAAAGATGGTAAAATGCAGACGAATAAGCAATAAAGTAAACATCTCCGCAAAATCAATATTAGGGATAGTTAGAACTAAAATATTAGTACCAATTTCGATATTTATTATAAGTAAATTGTCCACATTTATCATATTGGACCGGCTGTCTGTCGATCTTGTAGAAAAAAATTGAATTTTTTTTTTTTAAGTAAAAGCCTCCCTTACTAGTTTGAAAAAAAAATTAAATACAGAACCATAGTAAGGTCTGCTACTCTTATCTATACTTACGTCCTCCAAATCGCCCATCAGGTGGACCACCTCGTCCTCCTCCTCCACTTCCACCACCACCAGAACCCCCTCCTCCACCTCCTTGATTGTAACCACCTCCACTGCCACCACTGCTGCCACCCTGGCTAAAACCTCCTCCATTTCCTCCAGCACCCCCTTGATTGAAACCTCCACCTGTTCCATATAACGGCTGACGGCTGATATCAAATTCTTAGGGATCAAAACTGCTTCACATTACTTTTCATTATTTTTTTCATGCTGAATAAATATGGTACCTCCACATTATATGCTTTTTGTAAACATTGATGCAGTCAGTGGGATTATATGCAAGTTTACACATTAAAAATGAAGCATCTTAAACACCCCAGCTCAAAATCAGCAATCTCTGCTCCACCCAGCAGTTGACCCCATGACCTGATTAGGCTACTGGAAGCAGCTGGAGGGTAACTAGCTAACTAAAGGGCTGTCTTTTAAAAAACGTGACATAATTAAAAACAAAAAAAAAAAAAAAATTAACACTCAATATTTTCCTTATTCAACCTTTTGACACATCTCTTGGAAAGGAGACATTCTCACAAAGCTTCATGGACCAACTTATTCAAGTTAACCAAAGCCTAGACCCTGCTTTGGAATAACAATTACCCACATGTATCTAGGTCTGCCCTTCTAACAGACCGCAGCAACACACTTTTTACTAAGTATTACAAATAAAGTGTGCACATAAAATATTACAGAAAGACTAAATTTTTTTTATTATTTGGTAAAAATAAAATGATACTGAATCTTAAGATAGCCATAATCTTTGATAGGGCATTAGCTTACCCTCATCAAAGAGTTATTTAAGATTTAGCAATACAAACATTGAAAAACATTGAAAGGCCTAAAAGTAAAAGCCTCCCTTACTAGTTTGAAAAAAAAAAAATTAAATACAGAACCATAGTAAGGTCTGCTACTCTTATCTATACTTACGTCCTCCAAATCCCCCACCAGGTGGGCCACCTCGTCCTCCTCCTCCACTTCCACCACCACCATAACCCCCTCCTCCACCTCCTTGATTGTAGCCTCCACCCTGGTTGTAACCACCTCCACTGCCACCACTGCCGCCACCTTGGCTAAAACCTCCTCCACTTCCTCCAGCACCCCCTTGATTGTAACCTCCACCTGTTCCATATGACGGCTGACCCTGTTGAAAAAAAAAAAACAGGTAAACAGTTCATTTTTATAGGTTCAACCCACTGCAATTTTATCTGAGGACTTACTGGAAGGCAAAAATGATCCAACTTGATTGAGTTCCATGGAAAAAGCATTGCTCTGATACAACCTTTTGTAATGATAAAGACCAATGAAGACAGATTTGACATATTAGTCATGTGCAGCTAAGATTTCACGAGAACAATTTGCCTCATGCAATGCTAGGAACCTCCATATTCTACCAGTATACATACAATATGAAGTAATAACATTTTTGCCAAAAAGAAAGCGCCAAAAGATAATACTCTAGAAAAAAAGAACCCACAGAATAGAAAGCATTAAAATGATATGGGGTTTTAAAGGCTGTATAAACATTTTTAAACGAAAAAAAAACAGCTGCAATGTCTCAAGCCAATATCGTCACTTTTGAAGATTTTTTTTCTGAGAGACACTTGAAACTCCAGGCTTAGAAACAAGGTTGGTGAGTTTAACCTGTTGACTGTAGTCTCCACTCTGCTGACCCCCATAACCACCAGGCTGACCATAGCCACCTCCAGCACCTGCTCCAGCAGCTCCAGGCTGGCTATATGCCCCTACACCTGCCTGAGCATTTTGGTCATAACCACCTGGAGAGAAAAAGAGAAAACATTCTCATAACTTTCAATCTACAAGAAGCTTTCTGCCCCCATGGGTCATAAGTACAAAGAAGTGACCATCCTCTAGTATGGCACCTCAGCCTTTTCAATGACTCTAAATTAAAAACCATTTTCCTATCCAAACTAATTTTCTCATATCCTCATGAACCTTTAGACCAATTAGAAAAGATCCTGATTGTTATGCTGAACCTCCTCCCCCCCCCCCCCCCCTTTTATTTCCAATGATTACACGTCTGTCCAAAAATATGTAAGTCAAAGTATAGAATAATAGGGCATCTTCTTCAAACCAGTTTATAATTTTCTAAAATCATCTTTTTCACCTCGTGGTACCCAACACACGCTCCCAATATACTCTCTGGTGACCATCTAGAACCTCTTTTGGTCAAATTATATCGCTCTTTCATTGGTATTAAATATATAGGTTTAATTAAAATAATAAAAATAAAAGTAAACACTGAAAGTCCTCAAACTTTTTTGAGGCTGAATATTCCTAGAGCCACTTAACCACTGCAGGCAGCATTGATGATAACATATTTCCCACTCAATCTTGACAATCGACTAGATTTAGATAATATTTATCTCCAGGAATTTTTTTTTAACACAGGTATTAAGAATTAAGAATAAGCCTTTCATGGAAAGATGTTTCTTGGACAAATAATGATAAAGTAAACAACTCTTTGGCACCAACATATTGGATGGTTTCAACTACAACACAAATCTCAATACTAAAATTGAAAATAATAACAAACAAAAAGAAGCGATATCAATATAACATTTTTCTGGATTTTATCCTTTCCCACAGACAGTTTCTCGACGCACAATTCTTTCCCTTAAAGTTTCAAATACGCGTGTGAAGCAAGCAAAACCTTATGGATTATGTTTCTGTCCGGCACAATGTAGGGGTTTACAGAAAATAACATGACTGATCGAAAAGTAACGGGATCCCATAAATTTACAGAAAATTCTCAACCCTGTAGACACGTGTGCACAAACTATTTTGTTAGCTTAACTTAAACTTTAAAATTAAAAAAAAAAAAAATTCGCATGACCCACCATACTGAGCTTGACCTGGATACTGGCCCTGAGCACCTCCACCATAGGCCCCACTCTGGTCATAACCTCCATATGCTTGCTGAACCGGAGCCTGCTGTGGGGGAGGCTGCTGTTGCTGCTGCTGATCATACCCTGCCTAAAAGACACAAAGATTTTTTTTAAATGGATCTAGAGGGCAAAATGAAACATGTCAACTATGTATGAATTTTCTTTTGAAACTATATTACAACACCTAATTTCAATTGGAAAGCTTTTTTTTTTTCAGAAGACACATGATTGAGTCATCAGTCTTGTCAGTGACTCTAGTCCAAAGTCTCATCATAAAAAAAAGACCAGCTGGTTCAATCTAGGATAGTCAAATGGCTTGATTGAGATGCTCCTGTAAATGGAACATGCTTAAAAGATATATAATACTGACATCAAAAGTTTTATTCTGAAACCTGAATGAAAGATTCTCATTGCACATTTGCAGGATAATTCTGAAACATGAAGACTTCTTCAAAAAGTCATAACTCATTACTGGAGCACCATGTAACAGAAAGAAGCAAATTGTATACACAACTAGAACATTTCCAAAAGTGTGAGAGCTCCTTTGGATACTGATATAATTTGGTTTGCAAACGAGATTGTGAATGCTTCGTCATTAATATCAGTGACTCTAGCCTAAGATCTCATCATAATGAAGTTCGTGGTGACATCAAAGATCAGAAAGAAATGTGAAATAAAAATTTCTTGCCAAGGACATAACGAAAGCACCTTTGTAAAAAAATTAACATTTTGGCATTTCAGATAATTTAATGGTTAAGAGGTGCAAAATGCACATGAGAGCCTCAGATCTGAACTCTCTGACACGGGCAAAATCCCCAGAAACATGAATTGCCTTTTCCAATGAAAACATACAATTAAAAAACAAAAGAACAGTAAATATTATTAGAGATATCATGAAAGTAGGTGGATTAAAATGGTTCTTTTTCAAATAAAGCCAGTTCTGATACATTAAAGAAGGAAATAACTGCCCACTGCTTTATTCAGAAGACACATGATAGAGTCATCACATTATCAGTGACTCTAGTCCAAAGTCTCATCACAACAAAGCAGATTCATCTAGTATTGCCAAAGTTTTGACAAGGTTCATTTTTTTTAATTCAGTTATAAAGTAAGTCTTACGATAGTGAAAGCTAGATGAAAGAATATTCAACAACTCAGGCTATTATGTAACATGCATCTGTCAAAAATTTTAAATTATACTTAATAAGTGAATGTTGAGCATATTTTTCAGCAAAGCAACTTTCATCTAGGGTATCTAACTTTTGAGGAGTAAAAAAAAAATTCAAGGCTATACCAGCTCATGCCATGGTGCATGTGCTCATGAGCTCATTTAAAAATTTGTTATTTTAATCACACCCATAATTGATACTTGAAAAGCTTAATAAGAATGATCTCCAGCAAAAGATTTGTAACAACTGGACTCAAAACTAGTCAAGAGGAAAATTAACCAAGAGAATAAGCCAGTATTCAAGAATTTTAAAATTATAGATAATACATGATTCGCTGTTTAAAAAAAAAAAGAGAGGGAATTTTTTTATAAGGCAATGGTCAATTCAAACAACTTACAAGAATAATTTAAAAGATTTTATATAACCCATTGACTACCTAACCTTTCCACATCTAGACTAAATTAAACATGCTCTCAAATAACTGTGTGTAAACTTTCTCTCTAGAAATGATATGTTAACATGTAATTCTTTTTTTTTTTCAGAAGACACATGATTGAGTCATCAGTATTCTCAGTGACTCTAGTCCAAAGTCTCATCATTAAAAAAAATGTATGGTTCATCTTTGGAAGAATAGTAAAATAACATTATTTTGATTCCTTGAAGTGGGCCATGTCATGAATGTTGCTCTCTTCTTAACCCCTTGACTGCTACACAATTTTCCCTGCCCCATGCTAAGGAGATTTTTGTGACACAATGGATATTCCTGTCATGTAAACATTTGCTACAACTCTAGATTTAAAAATAATGGCGATAGATACAAAAAACTAAATATCAAAGGCAAAGCCATGGCTTGCAAGTCAGTATCTAGATCTAGTCAAGACTGACGCTCTTTAATACATTATGGGCTAAATTTAGATTCTACAAGCCAAACACACAGGAACGATTTTGTGTGTGTTTCACATGTGTTAAGGGTTCTTTGTCTGGGTTTGATGATACTATGGGCTATTTAAAGTTTTTATCCTTTGAAAACCAAAACTGATTTTCAATGCGACAAAACAAAACTTGCAATATTGAGCACATACAGCGTACGTACACAGTGTATGGGACACCCTTCAGATGTATGTACACTGCGCAGGGAAGTGGTTCATTGATAGAAGTCCATTGTCTAAATCTATTCTACAAGTGTGGCTTTATGACATGATTTATTGACTTTAAGCTAAGACCTTCTAAAAGTCATTAATAAGGTATCTTATGATGAAATGGAGTACCAGTAACAAGCTGTTAACAAAACTGGAACAATTTCCTGTGCATATCCATTCAGCTTAGATTAAAAACACAATTGGAGTCTAAGGGGCAAATGAGAGCTTTATGTTAATAATATTGGATGCAATTGTTTAAGATAAATTCCAAACCTTAGAGGCAAGAATCATCTTGAAAAGAGATAGAATGCACATTTTCAGGCAGACGCCCTTTAAAATGATCGTTTATGGGAAAAAAAAGCATTAGGAGTGCCTGATATCCTCAAATCATCTTTATATTAACCTTACATATATTGAAATGAAAAGCAACTTTGCTGCTACATTAGAATAGTAGATTTGTTGAATATCATTAAACTGATTAAATATTGTACAACTAAATGGAAAATGGAAAATGCTCATTACCCTATAATGTTTAATAACTATATTGATACATAACAAACTTCTCAGAGATTGTGAATGCTTCGTCACAAATGTCAGTGACTCTAGCCTAAGATCTCATCATAATGAAGTTTGTGGTGACATCAAAGATCAGAAATAAATGTGAAATAAAAATTTTCTTGCCAAGGATATAATGCAAAGCACCTTTGTAAAAAAATTAACATTTTGGCATTTTAGATAATACAGTTGACAAACAAGAAAGATATAGATGAAGTTTGCGAACTAACCCCAGCTCCTTGCTGTCCATATGCACCTTGTCCTGCCCCATAAGAGTTGTCAGCAGCCCCATAATTGCCATAGTTAGCATATCTGTAGAAAATTTTGGATCATCAATGAAAATCATTCAACCAGCATGCTACCAACAGGTACTGATGGAACTGTCATGATATCACTCCCAGTCATAAAACTGAACTGATATTCTAATCCTAAAAGCCTATGACAATGATAATTAAAAATGATGCAATTCCATGGATGCAAGCGCCAAGATCAAAAGGAACGACTCCAAAATCATGAATGAGGGAAAACATGACTTGCCAAAAAAAAAGATATTTTCATATTTCGTTGAGGACAAATTCTAAACTAACATTAACAAATTTTATTTTAACATTATCTATCTTTTGGATTGAGTTGGGGGTTTTACCAGACATCAATAGAGAGCAAGTTATCCTGTGCTTCACTGAAATCTCCTTAGATCCACTTTGCATTGCAAAAATCACGAAAAAAGCATTGCTGCAAGTGTATGTAAGAATAAAATGTAATGATACCATTTGTGATGCAAAATAGCTTCTATGAGATAACATATATATTACAGTAAGCTTCCTTAAGCTGTTTAATTTCTTCTACTACAGAATTTTACAGGACAGTCAATTGGTCATCGTCAGTTAAGAAGATTCTCCAGGCTAATGAGAGGAGGTCTGATGCAAGATTGTGTCAACACACCTCTCCTCCCAAGGATTGTTCAATATACATGCACCAACTTTAAATCTGGGCATAAGATTTAGAGAACTGATAAATCCAAAACAAAGTTTATAAAATTGAAAAAAAAAATGGTTCCTCACTTACCCCCCAGGGGCTCCAGCAGCTTGTTGCCCATAGCCACCATATTCTGAAATCATAAGGTAAACAGGTGTGGTTGATTGAACAGCTGTGTTGCTTTGTATAAATATAAAAATGAAAAAAAAAATTCTTTCCTGGTGGTTTTCAACTTAGCCAAATTACTGATAGACACGGTTAGCAATCACAATTACCATGGCAGAAATGAGGGGAGCTGAATCCTGAAAGTGATGCTGCAGTTCTCCTAATAACTTAATCTAAAGAATAGAATTTGTAAAAGAGAACCTATGAAATTAAGTAAACAAGCTTATTATGCTCATTAACCTAAAAAAAACACAACCCAATGTAGTTGAGGGTGAGAAACATAAAAGACAAAGAGATTGAAAGAAGGAAATACACAAAAAAGCACTTGGGAAAAATAGTTGCCAACATATGGCTTTTTGCATGTAACTATCTACAATTTGCACTTGCAGGCAAATCACAACATTAGTTCTGCTACTAGACTGGACGTTTCCTGAGGACCCTTTACAATTTATTGGACGTTTCAGAAAATTAAGACCTAACGGAGTTCTAGAATTTCTCTTATTAATGTACGGAGGCATACAGCTGGGTTGGTTTTAAGTAAGGATTATTACAGCTAGTAAATATGTAGGTAGTGCTCATCAGTGGTTAGCATTTTCCTAATATTACCCAATATTACCACTAACCTACATACAGGCATGCAAGTATTTTTATGTCCAAATTGTCGAAAAAAAAAAAATTTTTTTTACTCTCTATGGGACCCATAAGAAGAGCGCTAAAGGCGCAGGCTTTGGTTGGAGGGTTCAGGGGCATGCTCCCCTGAAAAATTAAAAAAAAAAAAATTCAAGATATGCCCTCTGATGACTATTTTTGGTCCTAGTGTCATATATGTACTTCCATTAAATTTTGTATGAAAGTCATAATACATATGTTTATTTAAAAAAAAAAAAACACAAATCAAAATTTCTGAAATACCACGTTTTATTTTCCACATCCAAAATCTCAATAGCCAGAATTGGTGCACAAACCAAGCTAAAAGCATTTTTGTGGGCTACAATGTACAAAAGTCCTTAAATTTTATGCATTTAATATTGACTAATAATAATAACTTCTAAAATCCATCACCAGAACTTGCAATGTTGGTCTAAAATATGCAAAAGCAATGTTGCCTAAACTCTCAAAACACAAAATGAGCAAGTGCAACAGAACACACCCCTTTGGTTAAAATGGCTCATGAATTGAAAGCTATAGGCATTTTGTGTCACAAGCTGGGAAACTGAGATTGAGTGGGTTGATGTCACTCAGATTATCAGCTTGCCTTATATTATTGTAGGCTGGATCTTGCATCTTGCTAACTTCTTGTGTGTTTGTGTGTTCCTGGGTCTTGTAAATAAATTTAGACCAATGCACATGAGTGGTCTTTTGGACAGATTGTGCATTCAAACCAACTCACTTTCAGCTTTAAAATTGTGTTTTTATTAATGAATTTGATACGCTGACCACAAATATGAAAGTTTTTTCGTCGCAAATAAATACTTTTGAAGATCAGGGCTGAGAATGGTCAGACAAGAAAAAGTCTGAAAATACCAGCCAACGAGCCGAAGGCGCGAGATTCACCTAGGGGAGTCCGGGGGCATGCCCCCCCGGAAAATTTTGAAAAAATGCGTAAAAATTAAGCCATTTAGGCCCCTCTGGCACTGAACTTCCCTTAATTATTGTGTTTCGCTCTGTCCACGTGAGCCGTCAAAGCCATAAGTCCACGACTTGCGTAACTCAACGCCTTGTCACACACACTACACCACGATACTCCTTTTTTCCTTAACTTTCTAATAAACTCCCCCAGACGCCGATCATTAGCGGTTTTGTCACACCATTCCCATCGCCATGGGTTCACAATATCGCCGTCATCGCAAGCTTCTCCTCTACTAACAATGTCTTGACGCCTCGCTATTGTGATGTTCATGCGCAAACGGTTGTGGAAAGACTGAGAAAAGTTGCGCCAAGCTTTGGCAAAAACAAAGAGAAATTCGGCCAATATCGATCGATATTTTCAAAACCGATTAAGAAAGTAATAACAACAACAATAGATTATCATTAAATGGTATCGATGTTAATCTCGATAATTCCACTTGATCAATACCACCGAACTCTTCTGTGTTGGTTGGTTTATGTTTCCGGAAACCAGCCTCGAAATCGAAAAGAAGGCTTCGGAATTTTTGTGTTTTAATTTTTTTTTTTTTTGGGCGGACGCGATCTTCGTTAGGCGGATGGAAATGACAAGTTGGGCGGAAATCCGCCTTTAGACGGAGAATTCTCAGCCCTGAAGATATAAGCATTTTAGTGTTGCTTTGACAAGCAGGTACTTTTTTACCTGTACACCCAATCGCATTGGCATTTAAAGTGATGTTTTTCTGTTAGATTTCAATGTGCTGAGTACGAATTTGAAGGTTTTATTCGCCGCAAATAAATAGTTTTTGAAATATATGACTTTTTGTTTTGGATTATTTCTTCTTTCATAACCTATTTAAGCGTATTGATTTTCTCCAGGTAGGTGCCTTTTTGCATGTTAATTACTTCCGTCTTTCGCGCATGCGTATTACTTTCTTTTTAGTTACTCTTTGCGCATGCGCAAACAAAGGCGCACTTTCATCGCGTCTTTTGTTTTTCTCATTCCATTGTCTTTACTCATTTGGCTGAACAGCTGATGTGTTTTGATCTTGATCGTGATTCTCTTCATGGCTGCTTGTGATAAGTGTTCTTTTGATTATTTCCAAGTTATTGCTGAATTTTATAATAACGACGCTAAGTCATTAGCATTTTTACGATCTCATAGAGTTTTACCATCAGAAATAATTTGTCCACATTTTCTTCTAACTGTAATTACCGTGAGGATCAGCAAGTTTGGCGCTGTAGTAAGTCTAGTGTTATTCCTAAATCTAAGAAGCGACGGTTTTGTGGTTTTTCTGTTTCCGATTATAAAGGAACATTTCTTGATCATACCTATATTGCCCCGTGGAAAGTATTACTATTTATTAATCACTTTCTTAGTCACTTGTGGGACCACAGAACTGTGTTATCGTATTTAAATATATCATCTAAGACATCTGTGAACTGGCGATCTTTTTGTAGCGAGGTTTGCTACAACTGGTTCTTAAATCAGGAGCAAATAGGAGGTGAAGGAACTGAAGTTGAAATTGACGAGTCCCAGTTTGTTAGGAGGAAATATGAGAGGGGGAGACTTTTGAACGACATTTGGCAGTTTGGTGGCATAGAAAGGGTTACTTAAAAAAAGATTTGTGGTAGCTCTCACTGGGGAGATAGAAGAGAAGCGTAACAAAGAAACACTTGTGCCTTTAATTCTTAAATATATTAAGCCTGGTTCTCTATTTATAGTGACGCCTGGGGTGCCTGTAGAGGATTGGGGGAAATAAATAATTACACGCATAAGGTTATAAACCATTCTAAATATTTTGTGGATCCGGAGGATAGCACTATACATACTCAAAACATTGAGCGCCTCTGGAGGGATATTAAAGAGTGGAGTAGGAGGCCCGGAGTGCGCTCAAAATATCTGCAACAGTATTTGGCCCGATATTTTTTTTGTTACTGGGACAGAGGAAAAAAATTTACTGCATTCATTTCTAACTCAGGCTGCTCTTCTTTATCCTCCGCAGGGAACGAAAAAACACAGTGAAGTAGAGGAAGATAGTGATACGGAGCTGTTCAAAGTAGCAGAGACTGAGTACAGGTAAGAGCTGTATTTATTATAATCATTTTTTTTTTACTGTGTGCTGTTTCTTGTCTTTCCGGTTCATCTTGACCTTGATTTGATCGTATTATTAAGTGAAAGTCGCTTCATTCTTGTCGGGGGGGTTGGCCCCCCTCATTTTTTATTTATCTTGTTAACATTCCATAAAATTGCGCCTTTATAAAGTTACGTAATCACGACAACTTTCACTTATAATACGATCACGGTCAAGGTCGACCGAAAAGACAAGAAACAGCACTCTGGTGAGTGTGGGTGTACAGGTAAAAATTTACCGACAAGAAACATTCAATTGTGAAGCTTAAGGAGAGTAGGGGTAATATCTGCAAATTTACCAAATCATTGTCTGATTGTGATTTTTGAAAAACTGATTTGACCTATGGCAATTTGGAATTCGTGTCTGATATGATACCACAGACTACTTTTTATTGATTTGAATTCAAAGGTTTTTATTTGGTCAAGATTCGGTTGCAGCTCCAATTTTTTTTTTGCATTCCATATCTCGATCTTATATTCTTATGTGTATGTTTTGAGAAATTTTTATTTTGTAAGGTTCTCTAGATCTAGACTACAACCCATGTTCGTGGAACACTCCAGAAAGCCACAAAATTAGTACGCTAATGTTTTTGTTGAACGTTCATAAAATATCTAATCTAGATTCTAGATCTAGACATCTATTGTCTAGATCGAATCCCAGATCTAAAGTCTAGATCTAATCTAGTCTAGATCTACGTAAACTACGAAAAATTATAACTTCGTTTACTACAATTATCTAAACGCTCAAGAAAGGTGTAGAAGTTCGAGATTTAGACGTCTGGCCCTCTTATAAACGAATGAAGAGAATCGCAAGGTTCTCAAGCAATAACCTTTGGATCTGAAATTCTAGATTTTTTTTAGCGTTGGGGGGAAAGGGGGGGAGTTGTGCTTAGCCGACATCCCCAATTGTCGATAGGGACAAATAGCGAGTAAAAAGGGGGTAATTTAACCGTATAATGCTGTAATTTTGTTAATTTTTTCAAATAGTAAATCAACAAGAAAACTTACGAGCATCTGCCATGTTAGCTTCGACAACGAAGGATAAATCCGTGAAAATTTAAATAATTCTGTCTCTGTCTTAGTGTGGTCCGTAAGAAGTCTACCGGAAACCACGCTGAAAGGGAACTATCGACATCTGTCTGGGTTAATGTTGATTATGCATAATTTCGATATTTTCTAATCCAGAAACCCCTAAGCCCAGTAGCTTGGGGTACATTGTTGTATTTGTAATACTTGCTCATCAATCCCTTTTTATCTCCTAAGTGCTGGAACGAAGTTACTATTTCGACTCTCTTACAGTCTCTTGTCATTGAGATGTGTGTTGTTATGTTATTATCATAGGAAAAGATGATTGTTTTTTTTTTTTCCTATTTTTTTTAGTTTTGTTAAGTAGGTTCTTCTGGGATTATTTTGTTTTGCTCTGATTTTTTTTGCACGTTAATCAGAAACCCAAACTAGAACACTGAGCAATTTAACATCACTCATCAGAGGTATTTATTTAAAATTAATTGTGTAATCAATGATAAATTTATCGTTTTGTGTTATCAAGATTGTATGGACTTTAAACTTCTCTCGATATTAAGTCAGACATGCGCATGAGCTGTATATTTTAAGTACCAGGTTCTTTGGCAATTTAAGTCAAAAGAAAAAAAATATGAAAAATTATTTAGATCCTTATATTGGTTCTATATATATATATATATATATATATATATATATATATATATATATATATATATATGTATGTATACAGAGAGACGATTAGATTTTTAAAATTTCCTTTAGGGCTTAAAATTTTCTATGCTATAAGCTTTTTTTTTTACATTCTCAAAAACAAAAAAAATAACTTTATTGGCTAGGTAAGGCAGGCATAATGTAAATAATCCGGTTCCACCTACTTAATTTCCCTTGAAACATACTCTTTACGATTGTAAGCTAATACTTTTGCCCAAAACTTAAGTGAAACGCAAGGTGCCCGACCAACGTCCTTATTTCTTATGCAAATCATCCATAATTTTTTTTTCCAAACTTAGAGATTTAAATTATATAATAAGATATTCCTCAATTGACAAGCGTTTCCGTAGTGTAGTGGTTATCACATCCGCCTAACACGCGGAAGGTCCTGGGTTCGAGCCCCAGCGGAAACACACCGTTCCTTTTTTTTATTTCTTCCTTAAGGCTCGTAAGTACGTAGCTCCATGTGTTACGGTCCTATGAACGTTAAAAGTAAAGTTTTTGTAGAAATAATCCGTAACTTAAGCATATACCAGCATAAATTTGAAAATTGCCACGAATATTAAAATGTTATTTTTTTCTTTCATAGATAGTTCATTTTGTATATATATATATATATATATATATATATATATATATATATATATATATATAGTTTGAAGATAAGGTGGAATAATTGATGAGAGTGCTCAACTGTGGGAGCAATACATAAATATAGAAGATCTTACCTTAAATTTCCATGCATACTACACTTGTGTTTCAAGCGGAGGACAAAGCTGTCGCCTGTATGCATGGAAATTTAAGGTAAGATCTTCTATATTCATATATATATATATATATATATTTATGAGGAGGAGTGGAAAAGCAATTTGGAAAAAGATTGAATAGATAAAGTAAAAGATAATTAAGGATTTATGCAGAGAGGAATGATTGTAAGTTGAGGTAGATATGGAGAAATCAGGAGATGGACGGAGGGGGAGCGAGTGATGCTGATGGTCCCATATCTAATAAATCTACTCTTATGTGTGCGAGTCGTCTTTACATACATGTCTTTTCTCGAATTGGTTTAGCTTTTTCGTTAGTTCCCTTCTTCTTCTTCTTTTTCTTTTCCTCCTCCTCCTCCTCCTCCTCCTCCTCCTCCTCCTCCCCCTCCTCCTTCTTCTTCTTCTTCTTCTTCTTCTTCTTCTTCTTCTTCTTCTTCTTCTTCTTCATATCTTCTTCTTCTCTTCTTCTTCTTCTTCTTCTTCTTCTTCTTCTTCTTCTTCTTCTTCTTCTTCTTCTTCTTCTTCTTCTTCTTCTCCTACACCTCCTCCTCCTCCTCCTCTCCTCCTCCTCCTCCTCCTCCTTCTCCTCCCCCTCCCCCTCCTCCTCCTTCTTCTTCTTCTTCTTCTTCTTCTTCTTCTTCTTCTTCTTCTTCTTCTTCTTCTTCTTCTTCTTCTTCTTCTTCTTCTTCTTCTTCTTCTTCTTCTTCTTCTTCTTCTTCTTCTTCTTCTTCTTCTTCTTCTTCTTCTTCTTCTTCTTCTTCTTCTTCTTCTTCTTCTTCTTCTTCTTCTTCTTTACTTCTTCAGTACAGTGTTGTGTAGAACATAGTAGTAAGAAAAAGAATGAGAAAGGGCGTGACAATGCGATAAGTAAAAAAAAAACTTGGTGAATTTTCAGATTCTCTTGAGACTAAGAAAATCTGCCTTTTTTTACGAATGATAATTGTATAGACAATGATTCTTTTCCAGATATGATATTTAACCATGATATTCGAGTCGCCGAAAAAATGCACCAAAGAGATAAATAGAATATCGAGGAAACTTTACTTTTAAATACCTTGCACCGACCGTCCATAAAGACATCAGCGAAAGAAGAAATAGAGGAAGGCACTGGGAGCAAAAATAAAATCACTAAGGGTGAAATACACCCACCAGGCTATAAAAGAAAAACACAAGCTCCCGTTGTTCGAGTATTACAACGGAATGATTATGCTCAAGTTTAAGAAGATAGACAACACAACACTCCACTGCTTCCAGCAGTCTGAAGATAATTTTCAAGCAAGTATCAACAGGACGATCCCAAACCTAGCGAGAACCAACCCGGGAAAAGGGAACATCATCTACAAAGAGCCAGTTAAAAAACAAAATTGAAACATTGGATGTAAGTGCCACGAAGTACCTTTACAAATATACGGTAACAGACAGAACAGGGCCATTTAAAGCACTCGCCACCAAGAGAAACCAAAGAAATCACATACCGGCTGTCATACAATAACACGCCAGTTAAACCGACAGAAAAATGCAGTGTATGCCTGGAGAAGACCTCAAAGACGCATATATTTACAAAGTGCAAAAGAATTGAAGAAAGGAAAAAAGGTTTAAATCAAGCACTCCAAGACCTAACAGAGGAAAGAGTGCACATAAATAAAGCCCTACTGACCAACACACTACTCAAAGAAAGAGGGAGAAAAAGAAGACAACAAAATAAACAGACTAATACACGGATTCCGTACCTATGTCTGGACCAAGCATGTGAAAGCAAGAAACAGAGAAGGAAGCCAGAAGAGCTACTCAACAACCAGTGGTAAATAAGGAGAGAAACAATAGACAAAGAAAAGATAGAGTAAATTAGCAAACAGAGACATAGAAGAGAGTACAAGTGGGCAAACAAAGACATAGAAGAGAGTACAAGTGGGCAATCAAAAAGATAGAAGAGAGTACAAGTGGACAAACAAAAGACATAGAAGAGAGTACAAGTGGGCAATCAAAAAGATAGAAGAGAGTACAAGTGGACAAACAAAAGACATAGAAGAGAGTACAAGTGGGCAATCAAAAAGATAGAAGAGAGTACAAGTGGACAAACAAAAGACATAGAAGAGAGTACAAGTGGTCAAACAAAGACATAGAAGAGAGTACAAGTGGGCAATCAAAAAGATAGAAGAGAGTACAAGTGGACAAACAAAAGACATAGAAGAGAGTACAAGTGGGCAAACAAAAAGATAGAAGAGAGTACAAGTGGGCAAACAAAGACATAGAAGAAAGTTCAAGTGGGCAAACCAAGAGACATTAGAGAGTACAAGTGGGCAAACAAAGACATAGAGGAGAGTACAAGTGGGCAAACAAAGAGACAGAAGAGATTGCAAGTGGGCAAACAAAGACATAGAAGAGAGTACAAGTGGGCAAACAAAGATCACCAAACATAGGTGAAAAAGGAAATAGGAAGGCAATCAAGAAAAGGCCAACTCAAAAACCAACGGGGACAACAAACCCAATCAGATAAACAAAGAAACATACAGAGAAGACAGATGGAAACTCTCTCTCTCTCTCTCTCTCTCTCTCTCTCTCTCTCTCTCTCTCTCTCTCTCTCTCTCTCTCTCTCTCTCTCTCTCTCTCTCTCTCTCTCTCTCTCTCTCTCTCTCTCTCTCTCTCTCTCTCTCTCTCTCTCTCTCTCTCTCCATTTTTCTCCTATAGCAAGAGCAACAAGAGATAAAACAAACCACAAGCATTCTGTTATAATTTGAGAAATATTGTTTTTCTCTTTTAGTTATTGTCCTATCCACAACAATCAAAACTGATTTTCAATATTACATCGATAGAAAGCAAAAAAAGAAACAAACTTATAGTTTTGCCTTGAAGTTTCATATTCTCTACGATTTGTCTTCAGAAATCTAAAAAAGTAGGCCTGTCATTCTCTTTTAAGGTAAGCGAGATCGAGAACTTGCAGTCTGAAAACTGTCTATGTCCAGTCAGCTGTCCCTCACAGATCTCTGATTTCTGATCACAGAGCGACGCCATTTGTGTCCAAAACAACGAGCTTGTCCAACGATTTGGACGAGAGTCCATCGCCCGACCTTGACCCCTCAGTCTTTGACCCAGTCAAGGACTCCAAGACGCGCCTGGAAGCGGCGGTTTCCCAGACTCGTGACGTCATCCAGACCATACACACGCAGAGTAGTAACTGCTCACAGTGACGCTTGGCAGCTACTAACACCGTGTCCGAGTATAGTATGTGAAAACAAGGGTGAGGGCGGGGCTATGGCTATATCGCCTGGAGAACATTCTGCAATCTTTGAGCATGCGATTTATCTCAACAACTTTTACTCGCCCCTCAGTTACAGCTTGTCCCCAGCATTCCTATACCCTCTCTCCGAGAGACACCGGTCAGCGCCCAGTTATGTCCCAGCATCTCCTCAACGTGCAGGAACATCTCCTTGTTACCTCAACACATCTCCCCAGCACACCTACACGTCTAGCGGGTACCAGAACTCTCACTCCAGCACGCCGACCATCTGTCTCAGCCAGTCCTCGTCATGTGACCACCAGGGCTTGTCCAATCTCAGCGAGAACCAACCCCTGTGACGCTCATCTCTGTGACAAGCAGCGCGGAGTTTTCCTCACAGACTTTTTCTTTTATCCAAAAGAGCCAGTGTTCCCTTTCAGAGAGTCTGAAACCTTCCCTAAAGACTGAAGATTCTCGGCCGCATACTGGCGCCCCGTCTTCTGCAATCACCTCCAGCGGAGGGTATCCTAAACACTCTGTTTCCTCTTCTTCCCAAGGAGATTGCATGTCATTCCAAGAACTCAGCACATCTGTGGGGGACAAGAGCTCTCCCTCCAAACCAGTGGCGAAAACACGAAACGTACAGCCCGGTTCTCAAGGAAATCAAATTCTGGACTTTACCGTCGAAAACAGATCACAAGGTATGCAGATTGGAAGCAAGGGAAGTGACTCTACCAGGAAATCTGTCCCTGACACTGTACAGCTTCGGGATTCTTCGCCTTCCCAGCCACGATCTAGCCCGACAATCTTACGGCACATCAGTGTGCTCGCAATAACCGTCCCAGCCACGATCTAGCCCGACAATCTTACGGCACATCAGTGTGCTCGCAATAACCGTCCCAGCCACGATCTAGCCCGACAATCTTACGGCACATCAGTGTGCTCGCAATAACCGTCCCAGCCACTATCTAGCCCGACAATCTTACGGCACATCAGTCTGCTCGCAATAACCGTCCCAGCCACGATCTAGCCCGACAATCTTACGGCACATCAGTGTGCTCGCAATAACCGTCCCAGCCACTATCTAGCCCGACAATTTTACGGCACATCAGTGTGCTCGCAATAACCGTCCCAGCCACTATCTAGCCCGACAATCTTACGGCACATCAGTGTGCTCGCAATAACCGTCCCAGCCACGATCTAGCCCGACAATCTTACGGCACATCAGTCTGCTCGCAATAACCGTCCCAGCCACGATCTAGCCCGACAATCTTACGGCACATCAGTCTGCTCGCAATAACCGTCCCAGCCACGATCTAGCCCGACAATCTTACGGCACATCAGTGTGCTCGCAATAATTTGTGATTCTCTCTCTCTCTCTCTCTCCCCCTCCCTCTATCTCTCCCTCTCTCAATCCCTCTCCCTCCCCCCTCTCTCTCTCCCCCCCTCTCGCTCTTCCCCCCTCCTTCTCCCCACCCCCCCCCCCCCTTTCTCTCCCCTCTCTCTCTCTCCCCCCTCTTTCTCCCCCTCTCTTTCTTCCCCCTCTCTCTCTCCCTCTCCCACCCCCCTCTCTCTCTCTTACAACATGTAATTCAATGAAGTGATTTTAGTGCATTTAACCACTTTGTTATAAGATTTAATACTATTTACGACACAGTCATACCATGTTTTTTTTTTCTTTTTATACTTTTTTTTTACATGACTTGTCGGAAATGTATTTCAACAGTTATTTCCGTCTAACAGAAGGACCACATTAGATTCCTACACTTATTGAAAAAGAGTTCATGCGCTTGCTCGTTGATTAATTCATGACATAACGCCATTGAGTATATTTATTTTTCTTTTTATTTCTGATGAATCGAGAATAGATAACCAGTTATAAATTTTTTCATATACTTTTTTATCTAAAAAAATACAGTTAAAAGAATCCTTAGTTTGGCTTCAAAGTTATTATTATTAAGTTCCGATTTGTATCTGCGATGAAAAGGCCTACAAAAACTTTGCTTAGTTTTTTTTTTAATACTTTCTCGGAGATGTTAACCTGTGACTGCCTCTTTTGAAACACTTTCGTTTGTCACCTTTGTCGTATATGACACATTGAACATTTTATACCTCTTATTCTCTTCTCTATTATTCCTTTCAATACATTTTTTAAACGTTACGTCTGTGTCTTTGTCAATGTTGCTCTTCCCCGTGTCTCGCTAAATCTTCTATTTCTGGTTCTTCCTCTTCCACTCTCTCTCTCCCTCTGTCTCGGAAAAAAAAACCAACGAGAACAACAACAACAACAACAACAACAACAACAACAACAACAACAACAACAACAACAAAACAAACAAAAACAACAAAAACAACAACAAAAAAAAAAAAACAAAAACAAAAACAAAACACGACATTAACAATAACAGCCAAACAAAACCAATTAAAAATGAATTTGAAATATCTTAATAGTTTTTGGACGCGTTTTAATTCAATTTAAAGTAGAATTATTCCATCTTGCCTCTTCCACTCTCTCTCTCCCTCTGTCTCGGAAAAAAATCAACGAGAAAACAAAAAAAACCAAGAACAAAAACCACGACATTAACAATAACAGCAAAACAAAACCAATTTAAAATGAATTTGGAATATCTTAATAGTTTTTGGACGCGTCTTAAGTCAATTTAAAGTAGAATTGTTTCATCTTGCCTCTTCCCTCTCTCTCTCTCTCTCTCTCTCTCTCTCTCTCTCTCTCTCTCTCTCTCTCTCTCTCTCTTTATCCTGGACTAATGAAATCAAAAGTGAACGCAGAAAGAAGGATTCGCTGTGAGATTGGACAGCTATGCAAGAGGCAGTCAAGGTGAGAAGGGGAAAAAAACAACCCCCAGGCGTGTTGACAAGGTGAACAAATTCACTACTTCTTGTTGATACAAAGGACAGCTATTTAAAGTCAATCAGTAGTGGCAAAGAGTTACGTATCTTAAAACATAGAATCGCGTTTTAAACTGACATTTCTGAAAATATGGAAAATTTATTCTATTATGTACCAAGGCAGAGAAATAAGCTTTTGTTTATTTAATATTCCGTAAAATTTGCGGTTTATACTTAAAAGTAAAGAGTGTTGCAACCTGAAAAAAAGATATTGACAAATAAAAGTGTTAGAATATGCCTCGCAAGTAAACCGCATAAAGAATGTTCGTCATTTTAGTTATATAAATTCGAAAACATTGAACTTTACCTGGCAAGCTATCTTCACCAGAAAATAGCTTCAAGCCCTTACGGTGTTAAGACCCGTAAAACGGTCAAGATCCCCCTACTATGACGATACGCTCCAGTCGTCATGTATGCTTGGGGTCAAAACACCACGATGTGCACTACTATTGTGCACATCACAATGGGGCTTGATGAGAGAGAGAGAGAGAGAGAGAGAGAGAGAGAGAGAGAGAGAGAGGGGGGTGAAGGAGAGAGAGGGGGTGAAGGAGAGAGAGGGGGGTGAAGGAGAGAGAGGGGGGGTGAAGGAGAGAGAGGGGGTGAAGGAGAGAGAGAGATAGGGAGTGAGAGAGAGAGAGAAGGGGAGTTAGAGAGAGAGGGGGTGTGAAAGAGGAGGGGAGTGAGAGAGAGAGGGTGTGAGAGAGAGGGTGTGTGTAAGAGGAGGGGAGTGAGAGAGAGAGAGAGGGGGGATGAGAGAGAGAGGGGGTTGAGACAGAGACCTGGGTGAGAGAGAGAGGGGGTGAGAGGGGAGGTGAGAGAGAGAGGGGAGAGAGAAGAGAGAGGGAGGGGGTGAGAGAGAGGGAGGGGGTGAGAGAGAGGGAGGGGGCAGTGAGAGAGAGAGAGGGGGGGTGAGAGGGAGTGAGAGAGAGAGGTGGGAGAGGGGGGTGAGAGAAATAGAGGGGGGTGAGAGAAATAGAGGGGGGTGAGAGAGAATGGGGGGAGAGAAAGAGAGGGGGATAAGAGAGAGAGGAGGGGAGGGAGAGAGGGGGAGTGAGAGAGAGAGAGGGGAGGTGAGAGAGAGGGGAGTGAGAGAGAGAGGGGGGGTGAGAGAGAGGGAGTTGGGAGAGGGAGGGGGAGAAAGAGAGAGAGGGGGAGGGGGAGAGAGAGAGGGGGAGAGAGAGAGGGAGAGACAGAGAGGGGAAGAGAGAGAGAGAGAACAATTATATATAAAAATATATATGAAAATGAATCCAACAAGATTCACCGATGTCAGTTATTTTATACTGTTAAATCTGTGTCACAAATATTTGTATTTCCGGGTTACGTTCTTTTGTTTATGGCTAGCTACTGACCTCATCAGGAGAGAAATGAAATAGCTCTAAGCCGGTCTCTAAACCAATTCTCTCTAGACCTTAATCTAAATGTATAGGATCGATAAAAATATGTATAGATTAAGATAGAGAAATTATTTTTTTCTATAATTTCGAATGTAATGTCTTAGAAACACGACCAAGCCATTATATCGAAGAGGCTGCTTTCACACAGCCACAGGCATAGACTTTCATAGCTTTCAGCCTTTAACTTCATTTCTGGTATTTCCAACGTACGTCACAGTCTGTATTTTAGGTGTATACTCATACTAGATACAGCTCTCTCGAAAGAAAAAGGAGAACACCTGGATTTTGCATGAAGACGTTTATCTAATCTAGAACAATTTCAAAAACTAGTTAACTTAAACCCAGAAATATTGAATTTTTGAAATCTTATATATCTACATCTACTAGATCTAGATCTAGATCTAGATTCTAGACCAAGAGAATCTGTTCCACCTTAGAATTTTATTTACCATAGAGATTCATCAATCTAGATCTAGATTCTAAACCAAGAGAATCTGTTCTACCTTAGAATTTTATTTAGGCCTGCCATAGAGATTCATCAATCTAGATCTAGATCTCGATTTTCTTGTATATGTTCCCTATTGAAGGCAGAAAATCAGCTCTCAGTCACTTTTGTGTGACAAATCAGTATGTCATCCACAAGGACAGTTATTGGTGCTGTCCCTTCTGACAGAGTAATAACAAAATTTTCACAGGTAAATTGAATTTTTATATTTAATGACCACTGACTTCATAGGGGAAGGACTTCTGAATGACTACTAAATAGGGCTTTGTTTGACCAGGCCATAGAGAAAGACTGGGTTTGGTATTGGTATGGGTAAATCATTTTCTAGTAAAAATAAAAAAAAAAGAAAGAAAAAAAAAACAGGCATCATAACTCCTATATCATATCTTTATACACTTGACCAACATACCCAATCAGAAGTCCTACCCACACAGGTTTTTAAATTTGTCAAGATCTGTGCTTCCATTGATGTCGACATATGGTTGTAAATTTTCAAGACATAGTGATCTAGGACTAGCTCAAGAGCGGGCTTTAGAGCTTAAGACTTTTTTCAGTGCATTCTGTAGGCCTAAATTTTCAAAATTTGAAAATAATTTATAATGCTCTCGAGTGATGTCAGGATGGTTAGTAAAATCTATAACTTCTCCGCCATTGATTTGATGTGGACATGACAAATAAAGTTTATTCAGGGTTTTTTTTTTTATTCTAATCATCTGAACCTTTTTGATCGGAAGTCATGGTCGTCTACACTATAGAGTTCTGCACCTGTTTGATTGATTGATCCAAGGGATGAATTTTTTAAAAGATCAGCTCATTAGAAAATAGAAAGTATGTTCTGCATTTGTAGAAAATTTCATATCCATTAATCTTTTTTGTTTAGTTGCCATTATAGAGCTACCACAGTCATGACAATAAAAAATTCATCAAATTAAGTTATATTTAGTTATTTATATGCAGTCATCTTTATTTCTGGAAAAACGCGGAAAAGAAAAGTGTAAAACCGAAGACGGAAAACATCTTAGGATTTTTGTTTTTGTTTTGGACACCTCTATAATAAGTTTGCTTTGCCAAGAATTGAAAATAAAGCTGTGTTGTTATCAAAGTTGCTTTTTTCGAGACCACTCAACCAACTATACACAAGAGTAATTCTTCATATGCAGATTTATGAGACGAATAGAATGCCTTATTTATTTATATCACTTGAGCTTGGAGGCTCAGTAAAAGTCAAAATAATCTTGCACTGAAAGTATAACTTTTTTCTGACAATTTGTTTGATTTCTTTAATCCATAGTGTCCCTCCATTTAAAGTTTGTGCATGCACGATGAATTGGCCACTTAGAAGATAAAAGCTTCAAAAGTATGAGAAAGCAAAACCAGACATTCAGGAAAAAAAGCTCAGATACTCTTCAATTGATGCATTATTCCAATCTGACTTTGTTACCTCATTGCTTCTCCCTATCTTCATATTCTCCTAGGCATCGTTTTGAGGTAGCGCAAGGAACTTGAGAAGAAGAACAAATCTCTGATCTTAGATTTAAATGAGAACCAGATGCCCAAATCACTGAGTTAGGAAAATTACTAAAGAAGTATGTGAACAAAAAAGAAATTCTCCTCATTACCAAAGAAAGCATGAAGATTGCATTTGCCTCAGTGAAAGTCCCAAGGATATGATGAATTATTAAACAGATCTGGCAAACTGCAAAGAAATGATTGTGAGAGGAGAAGAGGATGGAATTTTAACGAACTGGACTTTGTTCAGAATGATCTGCATAACAGATTCTTTTAGCTGATTTTCACACAAATATGAATACCCTTATCAGACATATACTGCTACATGTGTCTACTGCACTCTCACTCTTAAACCATCCTCTGAGCATGTTTGGAGGAGCATAGAAGATACCGTCAAGCTATTAAACTGAGGAAATTTTACAGATGACAAAATGAATTGGAAAGACTGGTTTTCATCATTTTAAAAAGTCATCTTCAGATCACGCCTTGCTTCCACACCAGGCAAAGAGGAGCTGAGACAACTAGATCTAAATTGGGAATATATTAGTAACTAATAGTGATTATCAAAATAATTTTTAACCAAATTCCGTGCCTATTAATCGCCTATAAAAGCAGTGCTATCTCATTGAACTTTACTCAGTAAATAATAATATGTAAGTATTTTAATTATGGCTTAAATTGGAACCATACAAATGATACATAGAAACAGAGTGCCAAATCCTTTGAGAACAAACTCCAACCCTCTCAAAACATCAGAATAAACACATGAATGAATTGGATATTTGATGTCGAGTTAATGTTAAATTCTAATGAAGTTCAGGATAATGTGGATTATATTAACATTGTGACGATTGTAATTTTTAAGTTAATTGATTAGTTGCAAACTACTCTCAATCCCTTTTAAGCTAATTTTAAAATTGTATATCTTTTGAACCGTTCAACCTTGAGACAATGGTTCTTTTTCTGCAACCAAGTTTTACTAGTCATCTGCTCCTGTTAAAATGATGAATAATGCACTACAACAACATACCAATTTAGAGCATACGTTATGAGGTACCTTAATCATGTATTAGGATTCAGTTGTATCAGGTAGCAGATAGGTAAAATAACCTTTGTACCCTCATTAAGATAAGGTGCTTCTGACTGCACTAGCCCTCAACTTCATTCAAAAAATACTGCTCTTCTAGCCTTGGTACAAGAATTTTAGAAGTAAGTTTTTCTGAAAACGATAAATTTTGAAAGACATGCAACAGCTAAAGGAGATGTACAAACTAAATTTTTAAAAATCTATGAGTATTTGTATTTACATGTAACACTTAACCACTGATGTAAAAGTATAAAAATACATTCATTTATACAGGCTTTTCATCCTGATGCAACACCTTATCAAAAAGTGAACTTCCATCCCAAAGTGAAAGCTGCATGCCAAGAAAACCGTACAGGCCGTGTTGGGTAAGACATCTTTTAAGAAAAGGCTATCGACTTCTCTAAACAATCGACAGTAAAATTAACTGTAATTTTTCTTGTATATCATATTGGAACAGATGTTAATTTCTATTTTTCTATTTTTTTTTTGTATGTGAGCGTGTGTTGCTTAAACAAGCTGAACAAAAATTTGAGCTCTTAAATATTTTTCTTTTCTCATTTTCCAGGTTGAAAATAACAAAAGCAGTGTTGGTCGGTGATGTTTCCATTGGGAAGACTTGCATGGTAAACAGGTACGAATGAAGACCAAATGGTATACATTGTTGCATCTGAAATGTGGAAGAAAAATAATCTTGTTCCATTGGCTTCATGCAAAGGAAATTATTATCTTATACATAAAAATGTTTCTTTCATACTTTAAAACTTATAAGACTGTCTAGAGTTACAAAAATTTTATATGACATATGGAAGGATCCTTTTTCTATGGAAGTAAATATAAGTTTTTTCTTTTAATTTCGGAGTTTTATAAGACAATTTTGCTTTACCTGTGTTATATATATCTAGACCTGTATCTTCTCCTTTCGCAGCACACTATTCTGCATCATAGGTTTCCTTCAGTGCTCACAACAGATCTTTGTCAAACTCCTTCAACATCTCATCTTTGATTCAAGTTGTTTCTTTTCTTTAACTTTCAACATAATAATGTACCTATTTATCAAATAAAAAATTTAAAAAGAAAAAAAAAAAGAAAGAAGCAGAAATGGGGACACATAAACTAGCTTTTTCAAGAATAGGCTTCTATGCTCTACTTTTTCATTTTTTTTTTTTTCAAACTGTGTTGCATTTCAACTTTAACATCTTGTCTGTAGAACAAGAAAAGTCATGATGTATTTTTTTTTTCTTCTCAAACTTTTTTTTTTTCGCATTTTATTGCGTCATCAAGGTTTTGTCATGATGTGTTTGAGAGAGAGTATAAAGCCACTATAGGAGTTGACTTTGAGGTTGAGAAGTTCAGTGTCTTATCAATACCTGTTACTCTGCAAGTGTAAGTATGTGTTTTTGGTGCTCATTAATAATTAATAAGTGAATTGTTGTTGCTTTTTTTTCAAAATTTTTATTCATTTTCATGCATTTATTTGACAGCCTCAGCAAATTTCCAGAATCTAGTTTCATTTAGCTAAAATTGTATAGAATAGATTTCATCCCTCTCTCCCCAACCCCCGTGCCTTCCTAGTTTTTTTAATCTCATCATTAATAACATGCCATTAGAATGATCTGTACTTCATCATTTAGAATATTTAATGATTGCCTTGAATGTGGAAAAATAAGTGAGTGGTCAAGAAAAAAAAAGATACATATTAAACATGTCCATTATCTACAGTGGTTTTGATTGGTCAAAGGCATTTTTCTCATTATTTCATGCCAATAACCTTGAATTTAATGCCTTGTATGTAAAAAGTGTTGTTACAGTTGGAAATTGTAAATTATCTTGTGTTCTATTTTTGCTCAGAATGGATCTTTTGTGTTAACTTAATGTGTATCTTGTGTTATCCTGTAACAGGTGGGACACCGCTGGCCAAGAGAGATTCAAGTGTATTGCAGCATCATATTATCGTGGAGCGCAAGGTCTGATGTTTTTCTTGAATGTTTCTCTTTCACAGCATTCTAACCATCATCATATTCTTTACAAAACCTATATGTTCACATTTAAGTCCTTACCTGTATTCAGCTGTTTTAAAAATTATCCTAAAAAAAATTGCCTTTTGATTTTGTTTTCTAGCAATTTACAAAGAGCTATTCGACAAATGATAAAAACTTCTGAGATTTATAAAAGAATTTGTAGGAATTCAGGCCAAAACCTTAGTTTCTCCTGTACACTCTTTGTGTTGATATGTATTTTACTGAACTAGTAAATATACGGAATGAAACTTGTGAGCTGTATCTGTTATTCATTTAACTTTCTTTTTTGTCTGTCAACAGTTTTATGATTTAATGTGTTTTACCCCATTGCATTTCATGAATTCTTTATCTTTGATTTTGATATTAATATAAACCGATGTCAACTTTGACCACCATCAAGTCAATGCCAAGTTTCACAAACATAAAAGCAAATTTTGATAACATTTTCAATGGTACTGGTAGTCTGAAAAGTCATTTTGCTTTAAAGCAAAATCCCTACTTGGAAAAATTCTTTTAACATCATTACAATTTGACCATGCTAATCTCTTTAACAGTTGTGATCGTAGCATTTGACCTGACAGACCAACCTAGCCTTCACCATGTGACGAAATGGATGGAAGATGCATGTGCTAACGCAGATGAGCCAATTAAGTTTCTAGTGGGCACAAAAAAAGATTTACTTGTAAGTTTTCATTATGACTACGAATTCCAGTGGAATTATCACTAGCCTCCTGACTCTCCTTAACTCTTTGAATCTGAGCGGTTGCAGAGTAAGACCGATCTAGTTTCAGTTTTGGACTAGCGGCGATAGCTTGCGGCTGCTAGATTGAGTCTTTATAGAGGCTTTTATTTAAGGCCTCCGTCCAAATGTGAATTTGGGGCATGGACTCAAAGAGTTAAAAACCTGTGCACTATCAATCAATCAATCAATCAGGGGCCATGCTCTCTAGCGTGGACGATCATGGCCATGCATCTCTGTCCCCCGTCGCTTTCAGGGCCTTTGCCTCTCTTTCTACAATGAGTCACTCTGTTAGTCCATCTTTTCATGCTGTTTTTACGTGCTGGGTTTTCCTTTGATCGTTCCTGTTGTCACGAGAAGTTCTAGTTGCTCTCTTCTCTTCTGCGCACTATAAGGCTGGTAAATTTTTGTTTTAAGTCCTGCTTGATTCACTCTCGCAAACTAAGTACACAAAGAAATTTAATGCGCCAAGTCATTTCTTCAGCATGTAATAAAAGTGGTATATGGTGATGAGGATTGGTTCGGTAGAAGTTGAGTTCTTTTTTTAATTGCTGAAACGGTATTCTTTTAATTTGCTCATAAATGGCATTTCCAAAAAAGAAAGAAATTATGTTTGGCTGTGCAGTTATCCAGCAAAACAGCATGAACTATTACTTGCATTATTTTGAAGATTTTAATTTATTGCATTGCTATTTATAAATATAACACACTGCATGATGTTTCATAGAGGTTTTGATTTTCAGTCAGAAAGGGAAGAAAAATGTAAAGGCATCTCAAGCAAGGAAACACATGTGCCTTTGACTATCTTTGTTTTTTTTTTCATGTTATAAATGGATCTCTCCCACCTTCATTATCACAACAGATTAACTGATCAGTCCTGATCTTTATCTTCAACAGATAAAGGCTTAGGAGAAACACCTTTGGAGACAAGTATAGGGAAGAGTTACATAGGCCAAATAATTTTTTTTGTGCTACTGATTTAAAACTGAAAGTGAGGGAAGCGGACGATATAAAATTGAAAATGATTTCTCATCTTCTTTTCTTACCAGTCTCCTGCATCCTATGCTGAAGTGGAAAAGCTTGCTGTGAAATAT
Source organism: Elysia crispata (assembly GCA_033675545.1). Taxonomy (NCBI): domain Eukaryota; kingdom Metazoa; phylum Mollusca; class Gastropoda; family Plakobranchidae; genus Elysia; species Elysia crispata. Next base: position 76,453 of record JAWDGP010003737.1, on the reverse strand, counting down.
GCCAAACGTCTTGAAGCAGAGTTTTGGGCTACATCTTCCAAAACTGGTCAGTTTAACATTTTCTCATTTTTTTTTTCCATCTTTGCTTTAAACAGCTTATTTTAGGGAGTAGGAGAATGGGTTTTAGCTGTCTAAACATTTGTGTGAACTTCCAGATTCAGGTTCAAGACTTACGGAATATAGTACAATCATGGCCTTTCCCAGCTTTAGTTATGTCAACTTGATGAGCCATCTTGATGTAGACAATCTGTGCCATTGTAAAGATGTGAAAAGGTATTTTTCGGAATTTTTGCATGTTTTTTATTATTATTTTTTTTAAATTTTACCTATGTAATCAATGTAAATGGAAGTATGACACTGTTGGGTGAAAAAAAGGTTTACAATGGTCATCAAAGGGCATATTTGGCTCTTGTTTATTTATTATTTTTTTTGTTGTTTTCCAAGGGATTATGGAGCTCGAATGCTGCTTTCCTAGAGGAGGTGAAAAAATAATAATTCAATTTTGATGAGGGCCACTTCCCACATGTCAGTAGAATGAAGAAAGAAATCTCTACTATTTCAATAGACAGTGTAACTTTATTATAAATACACATATTTTGAAAAAAAAAATTATGGCTTTCTCTCTTTGAATCAATGGAATCAATACATATGTGAGCAACTGGGGCATGAATTGACCCTATTAACTACCTCACATGTCCTCTGAGAGAATAGGGAAAATTTGATATGCTCAATCACAATTGAGGGACTCGGAAGTATGTCAATATTCTTAATGTTTACATTTTATGCAATGGAACACATTTGCCTCAGGGTTTGAGACACAATGTCTAATGTCTTCTACAGGATCGCTGTAATTTATTAGAGAATGAAATTGGTTATCAACATCTTAGAGACATCCTGTTGGAAAACATCTTGCTCTATCTCTTTGATATCCTTTGTTGTTTTGATTTTCCTCCCACATTTATATGTTGTTTTATTTTTCACTTGCCTTCCATGTGTTAGAAAAGTTAATTTACCATAGCCAATGGTTTTTGGTGCTTTTTTTAATTTTCATGTTTATAACTTATAACTCCATTCAGTGTCAGTATAATTTGTAGGAACATTCAGTTTGATTTTATTGCATTTTTTGGGTGTTGCTTATTTCTGTTTTGTTTCTATCTCTGTGTCTAATTCTATCAATATTTTCAATGCCCTCATTTCACTGGCAGGTGAGAACGTGCAGGACTTCTTTTTCCGGGTGATGTGTTTAGCCTTTGACTGCGCCTTACTGCGGGAGCTGGACACGGAAAAACCTGCCTCAAAACAAATAGGGAATGACCTGATACGTGAGGAACTGTTAACTGTTATTAAGCACCTAATTCTATGACTTGATTAGATGAAAAAGTTACATAGACATGATTTTTAGCAATGCATTAGAAAAAAAAAATATTTAAAATAAAAAAAAAATTATCATGCCATGCGTCTCAACCAGTGTTTAAATTTCTTTTCTTTTCTAGACTGAAAAAGTCATTTTATAATTTTTCATCGTATGATAAAAAGAGTTGAGCACAGATTTCTAGAATTATTTCGTGAATTTTTATGTGATCAAGAAAGCTGCATAAAAAAATTCAAGAACAATCATCATATTTTTAATTTTATGATACATACTTGATTTGCTTTTCTTATTTGTTATCTTGAAAGAAATCAGAGATTCATATGTGTAGCAACGCCACAAAATGATACACTTTGCAGCAGATGACTACTTGGGAAGATGCCATTCTCCTCAAGAGGGCTTGAAATCCGCGCTATTTAAAGTGCTTTGACTTCTAAATAATATGAAAGTTAGAAATTAGACCAAATAAAGAGTAGAAATTTCAAGCTTTCTTCAGGAAAATTTCATATACCCAAAAGTTTCTCTCATTTTTGTGGCGTCTTTATACATATGGGTATGGAGCAAAACAAAAGAGAAAGAAAATAGAAACTGGTCTTTTCTTGATTTCATTTTTTTAAGCATTTAGTATTTTCTTAACATGTCTTTTGTTGGGAAAAAAACTTTTTAAATAGATTTTCACTTACTTATCCCTGCCCCACATCACCTCATAACCTCATCCATCCCCTGTTCCTCGCCTTTTAATCCGTTTCCACCACATGACAATTATTTACGTCCCTCACCTGAGTGATATTTCATTTCTGCTTCCTCTCATTCTTGCCCTGATCTCCTCCTTTCACTGCTTCTCCCTCTTCCTCCACCTCAGTGAATCTCTTCCCTCTGCTATTTCCAGCTTCCTCTTCTCCTTGCTCAGACCTCTCTCTTCTATGTCTACTCTTTCTTTTTTCTTGATCATATTGTATTTTCCTTTGACTAGTTCTTAACATCTTTATCCTTTCCTTCATCTCCTGCGTCTCTTGCTAATGCTCTTTCTCTTTCATTCCCTCTTTTTTGACATTTTAGGCATAAATCTGGTCTTAGATTGAAGTTGAAAAAAAAAATAAACTTGAATTAATTTTGTTCCCAATTTATCCAACACTAAGACAGATGCTCTCTGTCAAGTTAAGGAAAGACCTATCGATCCCGATAACATGATCTAGCAAGGAATTGAACCAAAACCTTTTTTTTGTTTGAATCATTTTTTAATAGTTGCATTTAAATTCTTTAGAGATTGTATATCTTTAATAGTCATACTTTTAAAAAAAATAACTTTCCATGTAGTATATTTATATTGACAGTAGCATATAAAAGCACTGTCGTAGATATTAATATTGGATCCATAAATTACATTTTAATCACTGATTTTGGTTCATTTATTTGGTTATGACGGTAGCGAAATTTACATAATATTGTAATCAATTTTTATCTTTTTTTACTTTTTGGTTACAAAAGATTTTTTTTTCATTCTTCCTCTACAGATATTCAAAGATCCCAGTCTGACTTGTACGAGAAAAAAAAGCGAGGCCCCAAATGCTGCACCTGAGATCCACACACACACACTTAAAGTTTAAGAGCCTCCGGTTGATACCAAAGAAATTGGGCGCTGATCAAATAGCTGAGAGAAATCATGAGATACATGCATCAAAGAGCAAGTTTGGTTATTTGTTTGCGGGTTCTCGATTTTATAGAATGCAGATAATTACATAAGCAGTATTTTTTTTTTGTGGGAAGATTGCTCATTCAGGATTGTTAATTCAATCCAAAATTGTTTTGAAATATTAAGGAAAATATTGTTTGATTTTTTTTTCTCTTCATCCATATCTTCCAATTATGTAGCCTGGAGAGAATACAGAATTATTGACAAATGGAGATATTAAAACTTTCACTTTCTTTAAAAGTCATATAATTCCCACACAATTAAGTACTTTGAATGCGATGTAAACATCACTTGTCATATTAAAATAGAAAAAAAAAAGTAAGTAATGAAATATAAGCAATATCTTTTTAAGGTTGGAAAGTAAATTTACATGAATACTTTAAAATAATTACGTTTGTAAATAACATTAATAGAAAGAAAAATTGCATGCTAGACAAATCTGTTCCTTTACTTGATACTGAGCTCCAATAACGTATTTTCATACATGATTGAAGTAGGTTTGTTAAAACACAAGTGGGAAAATTTCATTATTGAACGTTTTTAGCTAAAAGGAAAGAGAATCGGTACACTGTATTTTACGCAATGTGTTTTTACCGACAGTGTTTGCTGCACAACTTTATCATTAAAAGTGCAAAGATTTGATGCCTCTTTAGCAATTGCACAATCTATTAATGCTGAAAAAAAAAACCCAAAAAAAACTCAAAGAGATGGTATATGAGTAGAGTATGAATCAACATTTAAGCTGTTTTTTTCCTATCTGAAGTTATAATTATGAAGAAAAATCAAACAGATATGAAATTTGGCTGACTTGATGTATCATCGATTATGTAAACAAAAAAAAGAGCTCCATACATTTCATACAAGCGTTTGTTGTCAGTGGAAAAGCTTTTGTGAGACACTATCCTAGAGGGGAGTTATAGACTTATTTCGTTTTAGAGAAATCTAAACATGTGCATCAGGGTGATGTCTGATAGGCAATCAGAACTGAAAATTTGTATGTATAAATTCAACTGTTGGTCCAGGTGCCACAGTTATATCTTGTTCACTGAACTGTGAGTGATCAAATTTAGTAAGCCTAAAGAAGTACATCAGAAACTGTAGAGAACCATATTTGGTTATGTTGAGAATAATTTATTAAAGATGTCTAATGCATCAATTGTATTATTGAAAAGCAAATTGAAGGGCTCACGATTAGCAATATTAACCACTTTCAGAAGTTTTGTACAAGTGGTAGTTGTTTGCGTGAATGGGCCAAAAAGTACTTCACCTGAAATATGATCAATGTATTTTAAAACAGTTGAACTTTGCAATTTTCTCGTGGCCTTCTGAATCTGTGCCCCTTAGGGTACTCAGGGATTATGGTGCGAATGTTTCATGTTCTACCTTTTTTTTTTCTTCCTGTATGATAATTTCCTTCACTTTTATTATTCCTTTGCTTGGAGTTTTTTTTTTATTTATTTGTTTCAAGACATAGCTATTGCATTTTAAAATTGTATATATTGTCTCTTTTGCTTGACTCTTCTTTTGCTTTTTTTTAATTTCATGTGAGAGGGATTTCAATTAAAATATAATATGACGTTTTTGGAATTGATTCAACTTTTATTTGTGCGAAATTCCTTTTTTATTATAGAGTCCATTTTTAACATCTTATTTCTTTGAAAACAGAATTTGTTTCCTGCTTTTTTAGAGATATTTTTTTGCATTCATAGAATTTTACATCTTTCTCTTTTTTTTTCACTTTTGCTTTATTAGTTTGATTTTTGAGGACTTCTATCAAATTAGTTTTTGCAGACTTTTGTGGGTAGATGATGATTTTCGATGTAACGAGTAGCCTCGTGGTAGCGTAAGTCTATTGAGGAAAAAACTAGTCATTGTGAAATTTGAATCTTGATTGATGAAATCACAGTTCATTTGTTTGTTTCATTAAAATTTCACAAGAAATCATAGCTTAATAATATTCCTGCTCGATTCTTGTGCAGATTTCTTGTGCTTGTACCATGTTTCCAACATTCCAAGAATTATATTTTTAATACTTGATTCTAGTAAAGCTGCTTTTGTATTAAAGATAGCTTTTAGGGAATTTTATGTAAGAAAAATATATAACTATTTTCAAAGTTTTAAACTAGTCGCCTTGATTGTTGTCATGTATAAAATGATTTTATTCTATACTCGAAGAGAGCTCATCTCAGAACAATTTTAAAGTGTGATTATTTATTGTATATTTATGTGATTATTGCTACAAAAATATTTTCTCTTCACGATCTTTGTATCATGCATGCTCATGGCTTTTTATTTTTGCTACAGACTTTAAACATTTCTACATATTTTTTTCCGTCCAAATAGTTTGCCATTACTTGCTTTGCCAAATGCAAAATTCATAAAATTGCCATAATTGGAACCAAAGTTGGAACCAATTTGTGAAAATTGGTCTCCACTTTTAGTTTTCCTTTTATATTTTCTCTATTTCTCTTCTTTTTTTCTGTAATACCTCATAAAATAAGTTGGAACCAATTTGTGAAAATTGGTCTCCACTTTTAGTTTTCCTTTTATATTTTCTCTATTTCTCTTCTTTTTTTCTGTAATACCTCATAAAATAAGTTGGAACCAATTTGTGAAAATTGGTCTCCACTTTTAGTTTTCCTTTTATATTTTCTCTATTTCTCTTCTTTTTTTCTGTAATACCTCATAAAATGAGTCTGTCGTCACAATTGTACCAATATACTCACTTGATCTGAGATTCACTCCTCAAAATGTTATTTTTTGTTTCAACTGTCTATTCTAACTAGTGTTAATAGATAACCTTCATTTCAACCCTGATGGAGACGGGGGGGAGTGAGGGAGGAAGGATAACACCATTCCATTTTTTATTCTTGCTCATTCTGTTCCACTCTGACCTATATAGGAAAAGGTTTTATTTTAGTCATTTTTTTATTTCGTGATTTATTTACAATTAAATTAAGTAAGTCTTCCTGTGCATTAGCCTGTATTACCCACCTCAAAATTAGAAAAGAATTGCCAAAAGAATAATCTTTTTTGGTAAAAAATCTTTTGGATTGTTACATTACCTTTTCGTGTGAACGGACCACTCAGGATTTTCAACTCATCTCTTTTTTTGTTCTTCTCAAGAACAGAATTGCTAGTCCTAAATAAAGATTGAAGTTTCAGTAATGTTTTTCCACATGCTAATTCTTGCTTTGGTTCCCCCTTTTATCCCTTGCCTTATATTGTTGTAACAAGTTTTTAAAACACTTACATACCTGTAAAATCTTAAAAAAAGTTTTATGTATTTGTGATTTTTGTGAATAATATGCTTACCCTTTTTATTTTCCTCAGTGGCTTTTCTTCACAAAGCAATACTCTGTATTTATTTTAAATCCAGGATATTCTAGATAACAATTTTTCCTCTCTTAAGCCCCTTAACCTATTTTTCCCTGAGCGCTCCACGTTTTTTTCTGTTTCTTTTGGCTGTATTGGATGACAGATTTGATACGAAATGAAATAAAGTCTGTTGCAGAGGCTATATTATTTCGGTGCTTAGGGCTTGTTCCTAGCATTTGGACACAACACTATTTAAGGTGTCCAAAAGTCGCTCACATTTCAGTCAAATGGTAAAAAGTATATAATGACCTAGGATGAATTCTTCGACCTAAAGGTCAGGCAACCAGAAAAATTATTTTGATCTCACTTGCATTTAGATCTATAACTTGAAATCCTACTGAAACACCACAAACATAGAGGTTTAATTCATGTCATCTGATGAATTCTATTATAACAGTTTATAAGTTTTCTGTAAACCGGTGTACGCTGGAGCAATCTAAAAATCTCATGTGTTAATTAGATTGAAGTTGGTTGTGGAAATATTTTTAGGCATTTTTTAAATTGTGGGTTTTATTGGTATAATTGTCTTTTTAGAATTCGAATTTAAAATTACTATCGTGTTCAATTTTAAATACTTATTGTCTTAAATGTTTTCAGAGATGACTTTATTTTTTAGTTGCATATCATTTGTCTAAGATTAAAAGTTTGTTCCTGTAAGATGTTAGCAAAGATAATAAGACAAATGAGAAAATAATTTTTTTTAAGTTCATTAAGTACATGCACAAGTGTCGTAGAATCTGTTTTTTTTTTGTTAAAAGAGCAAATATAGTAATAAAAAAAAAGATGTGTATTATGTTATAAAGTTTTTTGGTATGCAAAATCTGTATCTTTATGTAATAGTTATAGCATGTTTGTGAGTAGTCACTGAAGTTCAAACCTTTTTTTTTAAGTCAGTGTAGAAATACACTTTTATTTGATTATATTTTGAATGGCTAGAATAAAGGGATATCTTTGGATGTGGAAGTATGATAGTTGAAACTAGTAAGTTTCTAGAGATCAGAAAAGACTTTTAAATATCAAACTTTATTTGAATGTATTTGGAGCTTGTGCTACTAGGTCTTCACAGTACCTTAAATTAATTCCAAAATTAAAACTTGATTCATCATATAATTCACAGGTTGATAGTCAAGCCTGTTGTTAGTGCAAAAGAATTATTTGCATCTGTTAATCAGTTCGGATATAATTTTAACTTCACCAGATAAAAACAATTTAAAAAAAACATAGAAACCAAAATCAATATATGCATATATCACTTACAAATATAGGAATATTTAATAAAATAATTTCTTAAATGATTTTTACAGATGAATAGAACCCTTTTATCAATATGTTCTTATTTATCTTTGCGATGACGCTTAGCAGAATAGAGTTTTTTTTTATTTCATTTAAAGAGATCAGTTGTACATAGAGTTAGAAATAATACTAGCTGCGTGAACAAAATCTAGGCCTACTATTTAAGATTAAACTTTGAATTCAAAGCAACTGATTAGTTTTGAAAAAAAATAATGCAAATTTTTTCTACCTATTGCATTTGCTCCTCAATCTGTTTAACTGCATGAAAAATTATGTGAAAAAAATCAACTCAAGAATTCAATAAAAATTTGCTGTTTCTCTTGTAGACCAGTCTTTTCTAGGAGCAGTAGTAGTAGTAGTAGTAGCAGCAGTAGTAGTAGTAGTATCATCATTATTATTATTATTATTATTATTATTATTATTATTATTATTATTATTATTATTATTATTATTATTATTATTATTATTATTATTATTATTATTATTATTATTATTATTATTATTATTATTATTATTATTACTATTGTTATTATTATTATTATTATTATTATTATTATTATTATTATTATTATTATTATTATTATTATTATTATTATTATTATTATTATTATTATTATTATTATTATTATTATTATTCCTGTGCCTGTTCACCAAATCTGTATTGAGCGTACCACTAAACGCTAGGCTGCTGGATTGTCTTTGACATGAACCAGTGATTCTCCAGAGCGTTCGTTACCTGACTCTTTGCACCTTCGCATCGGGGTTGTGTAATTCTTTTTCCTGGCACAATGGTAGGGCATTGTTTGAGATAAGACTAACACACCTACATCTCTCTCTCTCTCTCTCTCTCTCTCTCTCTCTCTCTCTCTCTCTCTCTCTCTCTCTCTCTCTCTCTCTCTCTCTCTCTCTCTCTATATCTCTTTCTCTCTCTCTTTCTCTCTATCTCTCTCTTTCTGTATCTACTCTCTCTCTCTCTCTCTCTCTCTCTCTCTCTCTCTCTCTCTCTCTCTCTCTCTCTCTCTCTCTCTCTCTCTCTCTCTCTCTCTCTCTCTCTCTCTCTCTCTCTCTCTCTCTCTTTCTATCTCTCTATCTTCCTTTCTCTCTCTCTTTCTCTCTATCTCCTTCTCTTTCTCTCTCTACCTCTCTCTCTCTCTCTACCCCTCTCTCTCTCTCTCTCTCTCTCTCTCTCTCTCTCTCTCTCTCTCTCTCTCTCTCTCTCTTCTCTCCCCCCTCTGAGTAAGATGTCTCTCAGGGCAACTTTGTTTCCGTAGATTCCTATAAGCACAAAGTTCTACTGAAGGTCGCAAATTGCAAGGTCTTGATACATGTATATGTTATTTAAGTTGTATGAATTGAAAATAATATAAATAATGATGCTTAAGTTCACCTGCCACATTGGCAAAGGAGAAAAAACCACCAGCGCTTGAAAATGAAAGATGATTGATATGTAAGTTGACGAATTTGCTACGAAATAAAAATTGACATCCTAAATAAAGACGCCAAGTTCTCACAGATTGAATGTTTAGGAATACAAGAATTTCAGAGAATGAGTATCATATATGTATAATTCAATTTATTTTCTGCCGAAAGTTTGGTATCAGATAATAAGTTGGTTGAGAGTTCAGATACTATGTGCGATGTCTAAATGATTTAAAATAAATAAATAAAAATTAAATTCAAGCTAGTACTATTTAAAAAAAAAGTTTTCCAAGTCGCATGCTTTGGTCAGTGCTATAATACTAAGATCATTTTGAAGAAAACTTCACAGGATCAGAAGCAGTTCGCTTAATGGCATTAAATTGTTTCTCTGACCATCAGTATCTTTTTAGTTGCAAGTACCTGCAAATATAAGTAATATTTCATTCAGTAAAATGCAAACATGTGTCCAAAAAGTCTTTTTAAAGTATATTATATATACAAAAGTTTGTTGAATTATTTCATAAGGCAACAAAAAAAGTTTAGGCGGATCTGCTGAAAGAAAATTCCAAAGTCTAAAATTGCAATTAACGATTTCTGGTTATAAATCAAGTCTTTTCAGAGAGAGCTTTAAAAAAAAAGCATCATTTATAACTATACGGTTCAGCCCTGGGATCTTTTGGGGAACTGCCGAAGTCAACAACTAGTAAATTCAACTGCCATTAAATTTTGCTGTCCTATATAAAGGCTTTGTGGAGAGAGCTTATTTAAAAAGACAAAACAAAAACAAAAACAAAACATTGTGGATGACTATTAAAGTATTACTTCTATAGTTTTTTCCGATCAAATGTGAACATAACAAGTACAAATGCAACAAAGAAAGAGCAAACGTAACGTAGAAAACTCAAATGTGACAAAAAGTGCAAATTAATGTAAAAAAAGAAAGTACAAATGTGCGCAAACGAAGCTCAAATGTGAAAATATGATGCTCAAATGTGACGGAATGCAGAATCAAAAGAAACATTGCAAGTTCAAATGTGACAAGAGCAAAATAACTTGAATAACTGATGAAAATAGAAAATGTAATGAAAAGAAATAATAAAGAGTGAGTTACATAAAGCATCATTTTTTATTTGTTTTCTTTAAAACTGAAATACTTGAATCCGAACAAACTGTGTCGGTCAACGAATTTCATCTCTCTTTGAATCACATGAGAATGTCTTCTCGACCGAAACACGCTGGCAGGTACGCCTGCATGCCCCTGAAGGCGGCCTGCATTCTGTCCAAAGTTACCACAGCGGTGCCTTGCTCAGCAAGCTGTCCTAAAGTTGCCACTGCGGTGCCTTGCTCAGCAAGCTGTCCTAAAGTTGCCACTGCGGTGCCTTGCTCAGCAAGCTGTCCTAAAGTTGCCACTGCGGTGCCTTGCTCAGCAAGCTGTCCTGAAGTTACCACAGCGGTGCCTTGCTCAGCAAGCTGTCCTAAAGTTGCCACTGCGGTGCCTTGCTCAGCAAGCTGTCCTAAAGTTGCCACTGCGGTGCCTTGCTCAGCAAGCTGTCCTAAAGTTGCCACTGCGGTGCCTTGCTCAGCAAGCTGTCCTGAAGTTGCCACTGCGGTGCCTTGCTCAGCAAGCTGTCCTAAAGTTGCCACTGCGGTGCCTTGCTCAGCAAGCTGTCCTAAAGTTGCCACTGCGGTGCCTTGCTCAGCAAGCTGTCCTAAAGTTGCCACTGCGGTGCCTTGCTCAGCAAGCTGTCCTAAAGTTGCCACTGCGGTGCCTTGCTCAGCAAGCTGTCCTAAAGTTACCACAGCGGTGCCTTGCTCAGCAAGCTGTCCTAAAGTTACCACTGCGGTGCCTTGCTCAGCAAGCTGTCCTAAAGTTACCACTGCGGTGCCTTGCTCAGCAAGCTGTCCTAAAAAGTTGCCATTCTCTGTTGATGGTCCTCTCTCAAAAGCTGGTCTCGAACTTCAGCTAAACTGTGTTTAATGTTGCCCTTCCACAAAGCAAATGCATTTTCGCATATATTTAGGAACGGCGAATATGGTGGGAGGTAGCGTGGAGCAAAGTTTTGTGGAAGGGGCAGGTTAACTGCCTGCCGATGGGCTGAGGCGTTATCAATTATGAAGCACGCATGCAAAGAATGGTACAATCTGCATGCTGTGCCAATGAATTCGTTGAAGCGCTGGCCTGTCATGCCTCCCTCCGTGAGTTCATAGGTAAATTAGGCCGCCGACATTGCTTACAGCGAAGGTCTTAGTTAAGTTTGGTCCTCTGCGACCCTGTACGACACGCACAGATCATAGTTAAGTTTGGTCCTCTGCGACCCTGTACGACACGCACAGATCATAGTTAAGTTTGGTCCTCTGCGACCCTGTACGACACGCGCAGATCATAGTTAAGTTTGGTCCTCTGCGACCCTGTACGACACGCGCAGATCATAGTTAAGTTTGGTCCTCTGCGACCCTGTACGACACGCACAGATCATAGTTAAGTTTGGTCCTCTGCGACCCTGTACGACACGCGCAGCTCGCCTCCCCCGCACGGCTCGACCGCGCGTGCGTTTCGTCCAGATGTTGATTCCTGCTTCGTCAATGAAAATTAATTCAGTCTCTTGAACTTCATGCATAGGACAAGTGGCGAAAGCGTGTCTCTGTTGTTTTGTGCGATCCGAATTTCTCTCTGCTGGCGCATCTTCAAGCTCCTTAGTTGTTTTGAGAAGCCCATCCAGAATACCGCTGATTGTTGTTTGGCTAACTGCAGGTGATTGTGGTAGGCGGGTGCGTAATTCCCTATTGATGTTGCGAATGGTGAAGTCCGGGTGGTCTTCTACCACAGCACGGACCACGGCACGCATAGCATCAGTCACCTTGGCGTGTCTATGGCCACCTCGAGGTCTTATGATTTCTCCATGGTTCTGCTCCGCCCGCTTGACAATATTGTAAGCTGTTGTTCTTTTAACGTTTAACAGTCTCGCGGCGTCGATGTAGTCTTCACCTCGAACATAGGATTCGTAAATGCGTCTCTTGTCGTCAATGTTTATTTTTGAGTACACTGGAGCCATTTCTATAGTGGCCTTCCGCTCACTGCTTTCGGAAAAGTGATAATTTCCTTGGATACGGGGTTTCGTCACATTTGTGCTTTCTACGTCACATCTGATTTGAGATTTGTGTTATATTTGATGCTGCTAAGTTCACATTTGAACTTTTGTTGGGCTTTTTTGGTGTGGAAAAATCACTGTCATATTTGACTTTGCTATGTCACAAAAATGTTTTAAAGTTACATTTGAGCTTGCTATGTCAAATTTGAAACTGCTATTTTCACATTTGACCGGAAAAAACTATATACAATTCAGGTCTGAGATTTTTGGGAGACTGCGGAATTTAACAAGCCGTTAAATCAGCTGCAATGCCTGTATTGAGTGCCGTTAGATCAAGTTAACATTTGACATTGTCATGTCTAAAATAAACAGCTGTATCGCATTTCTTGCATAATTATGAACAGTTCATTAAGAATGATAATGTATTTCATTTTAAAACTGCAGCACCGTAACCATTTTAGAATTCGAAGTCTAAGTCTTAATAAAAATCGACCGAAAAAAAAAATATCTTAACTTATAACTTACCAACTTCTCCCAAAGGCACCTCTATGAGGCCAGATCCCACACAGACCAACCCTGTGGTGCAGGGACATTTGAAGTTCATGTCTTGAACAGTGGGATACATCACGTAACATGCTGGTTGTGAAAGTTAAGATAAAGGAATAGAAGAATTGCCAAAAATAAAAAGATATTTTGATATTGATAATAATAATAATAATAATAATAATAATAATAATAATAATAATAATAATAATAATAATAATAATAATAATAATAATAATAATAATAATAATGATGATGATGATGATGATGATGATGATGATGATAACGATAACAACAATAAAATAATACAACAAAATCAACAACAACAATGATAATAATAATAATAATAATAATAATAATAATAATAATAATAATAATAATAATAATAATAATAATAATAATAATAATAATAATATGATGATGATGATGATGATGATGATGATGATGATGATGACGACGACGATGACGACTACAACAACAACAATAATAATAATAATAATGATAATAATAATAATAATAATAATAATAATAACAACAACATCAACAACAACAACAATATTAACAATCGATAAACTTATAAACTTTCTTTGGTGTTATAGATACTGGCAAAAGATCTGCTTAACAAGCTTCACTGTAACAAAAGAGAATGTGATTCGGCATTTATTTAAAAAATTCACCTAAAGTTACTTCCTGTCTAAAAAATAGTAAAATTTGGGATTTAACGATTCCTCAAACAAAATTTAATAAGCAGGGAAGGGAGAGTAAACAATTATAATTGGATTGGCTAAGGTCAAGTTAGAAAACGGTTAATATTTATTTTTATATCCAATTTTGATGATTGCTGGGCTGAAATGCGAATGTATTTGTTTTAGTGCACGTTATAAAAATTAAGATTAAGTCGAGACCGTGCACTTGGTTGGCATTTTTAAATTCAAAAAATGTGAACACATCATTTTTGAGGGAGCGGATGTTCTGGCCATGTAGCCAAAATAACCTTGAAAGGTAAACTTACAAAGTAATGGAGGGGGGCAGAACACTACTATATTCTGGCTACATGGCCATTTTACACACTCCGAATTTTTTTCCAACATGTCCCGCAGTAAAAATTTAAATTTAATTTATTCTCTCTTCTATGGATATCGACTTTATCAATAATAGTTATTATCTATTGACATCGTTCTAAAGACAAGATGTAAACGAACAATAGCTCCGACTCACAACTTCCAGCCGATCCAAGCTTCTGACACACTCCCCCTGCTGTAGGTGTTAGTGATCTTTTTCTTCCTCTTGGGGGATTCGTCGTGACACAACACTCGTCGGGCTTACACTGGCTGTTCCGGGAACACGACACACTCCCGTCTATGGTGCATATGAGCTTTGAAAAGATGAAAGATGAGTGAGATTCCTTATCAATAGGCACCAGGTAAATGAGTATACATTATAAAATTAGAAAAAAATCCCAAGAGGAGGTTACCAAAAGAAATATTTTTTGAAATAATAGAGGAGTTAAATATGCAACGAGAGGGAAGAGGAGGTAGGGACAATTACAAAGACAAAATCAAAACATTTGTGTCCGTGCACAAAATAACGTATAAATTGAAAACATGCAGTTGAAAAAAAAGCGATAAAAGTTTGTAACTAATTCAAGCGTGGTAAAGAACAAAATTCACGGAATTAGCGGGCCCTCTGAATAATCCGAACCGGGGGCAAAAACAAGATAAATAATAACAAGCTTTGCTAAAAGGTATAAATTTGAATCATATTGCTACCGAAACAAAGCATTGTATTCATTCAGACTATTTTAAACAGATTACGATTCACTGTACTGCTGGTTTGTTTGGGGTTTTTTTCATCAGTTGAAAAAGAATCTGTGATCTATTTCGATCCTGAGCGCTATTTAAGATAGTAAACCATCAAAGTGGTATGACATTTATGGCAATTATGTAAAGAGGAGGACAAATTCGATGGTTCTTTCCATGCACAAACAAAAGACACATAACTTTGACTCCATACAAAGAAATATAAGGTATACATTACAAAAATTAAAAAAAAATCCAAGGTAGTTTCCAAATGTTGGACATCTTTACCTCCAGGCAGCCCCAAACTTGTAAATATAAGGCGAGTTGAAATCCTACAGCGGGTAGACATGTGGGACAATTGCCTAACCCTAACCCGAGACTGATTTCCAGATGTCAGTTAAATGAGACCAACTTAGGCTCTTAAAAATGTGTCCATATATAATAGTAAAAAAGACGTACATACATACACACACACATATATATATATATATATATGTGTGTGTGTGTGTGTAAATATAATAGTCATTTGTAACCTGAAATCTAAAGAAAAGTTCATGGTCCATGTTTCTGTTCCTGGTGCTTATGGCATACTTTTGGGTACCTGACTTTTTAGAACTGAACAATTTCTGCCTACTACGGGTACCTGTATGCTTGTTATCCATTTTTTTGTTGTCCGCCAACATCCTGTGAAGAATGTGACCTTTCCTGTAGGTCGGTTGGTTTTTCTTGTAGATGGAGGCTATATGCACTTTAGATTCGTTTCGTAATTTTCATATCTGAATTTAATGGTTAGTCGTGGGTGTTAAAATCTTGTCCAATCATTAGCCACGCTTTCTTTTGGATGTATTTGTCTTAACATTTCTTTAGAACTCTTAGATGAATTGCCGTACTGTACTTTTTATTTTTCTTGCTGGATAGGAACTGACAGACTTAGATACAAGAGATAGGCCTATCTGGACCTGGAAAATGAAAAATAACTCCCACATTATTCATAAGTTAGAAAACAACCAACGGTTCTCTAAGCAATGTTTAGTGAAACTGAATGGACCAGACATACTCTCTCCTCGTTGATTGGACCTTGAGAATAAAACTGTTTTACAGCCCAGGTCAGATTTGTCAGACATTGTGATTTGGGCTAAGCCATGATTTGGTTTAAAAAATAAAAAAAACTATTTCACATTGGTGTTCGATTGAAAGATCAGAACATTAAAGCTGACAGCTTTTTGTTTTAATGATTGGGCGTTGAAGAGCAGCAGTTTAAAACGAGGAGATTGGTTAAAGATAAGCTTATTCTCTGCTAGTTTGGAATTGTCACTGGTTGTTTAAGGGAGGGCATAAGATCAACGCGGGTAGATATATAGGATAGATAGAAGAAGTCTTCATTGTCTTTTTACTTCCTCTTTGTTTCTCCTTAGTATTTTCGTCTTGGCTTACAATCACGCTGTTGAATTTTATCTCCAATCAAGCCAGCTTCTAAAAAAATGTTATGTCTAATCATTGAAAGAGGCAGACATCTAATAAAAATGTCTAAACATTGAAAGAGGCAGACATCTAATAAAAAATGTCTAACCATTGAAAGAGGCAGACATCTAATAAAAATGTCTAAACATTGAAAGAGGCAGACATCTAATAAAAATGTCTAAACATTGAAAGAGACAGACTTCTAATAAAAATGTCTAAACATTGAAAGAGACAGACATCTAATAAAAATAACTTGCACAGTTAGCAAGATCTAATTTTTTTTTTTTTTTAATCAGGGTCATAGATGCAAAAATCACGAAGCTAACCTTTGACCTTAAGACACCAAAAGTGAACCCAGTTCCTACAAATTATCTAGAGTCGCGTGCGATATTTTTTTTACTCACAACCCTTGTTTTCCTTTAACTAATGCTGATATAGTGTGTCCACAACACGTGAACTAACATCTTTTTTTTATATAAAAAATAATCCCCGGTCGTGCAGGGTGGGACTGAATAACAAGGCAAGGCCCTTAACTCGCCTATCCACGGTGTGGGGGCTCTGGCAGACATGAAAATAACATTTCGAACAGGCGCATCTAGGCGGTATCATTACTATCAGTCTATCTATCTGGTTATGCGATTTCACAAAAAGTTATGTCCCTTTGTTGGAAGTCGTTAGTTTTGTTCAAGAATCAAAAGCATTTTGAAGATCTAAGGAGAACTAAATTCTGTTTTCTCATGTAGTTAATCATTTTTTGTTTTCGTTTAATTCTTTTTTTATTTCAAATTGCACACCAATGTGGATTCTGTCACACGCTATCACTTGATACGCTAACATCGACCTAAAGTAAAGCTCGTGCCTTCCAACTAAGTAGCATGACTCTCTTGTGAAATCACATTCCCGATTAAAAAAAAAAAAAAACCTTAAAAGATGCTTCTCATTGCTTACCACAGTAATGGAAAAGACAGTGAACAAAATCACTTTTATCGCTTTTACTGAGACACCCATGTTTGGAACATGAAGCGGTACGGGTCTAAGTCAAGTGTGCCAGGTAACACACCGCTTGAATGATGCTTGGAAATTGCCGGGTAAGAATGGAGACATGCTAGTAAAATTCCAATGGCAAAAGTACTGGTATTCCAAAATAATGATAAGGCTGGGAGCTTGTGGAACCAGTGTGTCGGACTGCAAAGAGAAAAGTCACATCTGTTTGCTCTCATAATTTGCTTGAAAAAAAATTGCAGCTGTGCGGTTTTACCGGAGCGCCACCCAAATAATTACCTTTATAGGAAGCAATCAGCTCTGTGGACCATATTGGCCTGCAAGAATTTTAATTTTTTTTGTTCAAAAGTGCTATAAAATTTAGCGATTGGCGCAGCCTCTAAGACAGGCAGTAGGATATCGTCCGCATTGGTTAGAACGTCATAGTTACGCTTTATTCAGGGAGAGAGAGAGAGAGAGAGAGAGGGGGGGGGGAAGAGAGAGAAAGAAGGAGAGAGAAGAGAGAGAGAGAGAGCGAGAGAGAGAGGGAGAGAGAGAAAGAGAGAGCTAGTGAGAGAGAGAAAGAGAGATGTGAAAAATAATAAGGGTATTGAGCAATTTCGATTTTGGTGAAAATCGCCAAGGTCGCCAAGCTCTATTGACATAACTTAATGATAAATATCCTTTCAGCACAATCATATGGTGATATATTCCATTGTTGTAGTTTCCATTAGAACAACTTAATGGACATAAGCCAGGCGCCTTACCTAGTCATGGGCTGATCCTATGACATCACTTTACAAAGACTATAATTACATCTAATATCGAAATCTGTCAAACATGTTTTGAGAGGAAGTTTCGATAAGTCGCTGTAGGTCTGTAAGCCTTTAGATAAATACATATATCTGTTCATCCTAGCTACAGCCTCTGATAATTACATCGATAAGTTGCTGTAGGTCTGTAAGCCTTTAGATAAACACCTATATCTGTTCATCCTAGCCACAACCTCTGATAATTACATCGATAAGTCGCTGTAGGTCTGTAAGCCTTTAGATAAATACATATATCTGTTCATCCTAGCTACAGCCTTTGATAATTACATCGATAAGTTGTTGTAGGTCTGTAAGCCTTTAGATAAACACCTATATCTGTTCATCCTAGCTACAGCCTCTGATAATTACATCGATAAGTCGCTGTAGGTCTGTAAGCCTTTAGATAAATACCTATATCTGTTCATCCTAGCCACAGCCTCTTATAATTACATCGATAAGTTGCTGTAGGTCTGTAAGCTTTTAGATAAATACCTATATCTGTTCATCCTAGCCATAGCCTCTGATAATTACATCGATAGGTACGGTCGCTGTAGGTCTGTAAGCCTTTAGATAAACACCTATATCTGTTCATCCTAGCCAGAGCCTCTCATAATTACATCGATAAGTTGCTGTAGGTCTGTAAGCCTTTAGATAAACACCTATATCTGTTCATCCTAGCTACAGCCTCTGATAATTACATCGATAAGTTGCTGTAGGTCTGTAAGACTTTAGATAAACACCTATATCTGTTCATCCTAGCCATAGCCTCTGATAATTACATCGATAGGTACGGTCGCTGTAGGTCTGTAAGCCTTTAGATAAACACCTATATCTGTTCATCCTAGCCACAGCCTCTGATAATTACATCGATAAGTTGCTGTAGGTCTGTAAGCCTTTAGATAAACACCTATATCTGTTCATCCTAGCCACAGCCTCTGATAATTACATCGATAAGTTGCTGTAGGTCTGTAAGCCTTTAGATAAACACCTATATCTGTTCATCCTAGCCACAGCCTCTGATAATTACATCGATAAGTCGCTGTAGGTCTGTAAGCCTTTAGATAAACACCTATATCTGTTCATCCTAGCCACAGCCTCTGATAATTACATCGATAAGTTGAGCAGCCAGATGAAGCCAATGAGAATTCAGCGCATCGAAGGTTTTTTTTTCCTTTTTTTTTTTTCAAATAAATTTCTTCCCCTAAGTTACCTGAGAAATGCAACACGAGAACTTTAGAAATAATAAGTTTACTCCTAGTCTTTGCAGGATTCTTGAACTTATGTAGGCGTCTATCTTAGATGTTTTAATGCTCTACGCTTTCTATCATGGGACAAAGATATCAACAATAAGTTTATAAAATTTAATTGCAGAGGCAGAGCCGCCTTTTATGTCAGATAGAAAGAAATTAGAGCCCTTTTTTTCTGCCAGGCGACTTCCTATTCTCCACCCCCCCCACCCCCCAAAAAAAAAAAATCAAAAAAAAAAAAAAAATCAGCCAAATTGGCAACCCGGCACACTGTGCAAAAGTCTAAGTCATTTCTTCATTACAATTTACAAATAGAAGCTAGAAACCCCTTTTTTTCCGAACGCGACCGTGGTGTCAATTTGCTGGGGCTGGAATGCATGTGTGAATAAAACAGGTTTATATTGGTATCTATCCTTTTGCTTACATGATCCAGATATATGCATCCACCGATCTATCATTACTGAAAATCTAGATTTCTCGATAATTATACTAAACACAAAATCTAATCGAGATATAGAACTTAAAATTCTTTTGAAATCCAAAGCCTAAAAGTAAAATCTAGATGTAACTAGATCTAGATTTTGAACTTTTGATTTGAGCCTAGCGGCTGTAAATATCTTATAATAAATAACCTATGCCCAACCAACTTTTTCTTTTTTTTTTAGATTCTTTACTTAAATCTTTCACTGTAACATTTAGATCTATTCCAGACGATATTAGATCTGCCGCCGCCTACATTGTATGCGTACTTTCAGTTTCATTCCTGATATCTTTGTCAAACTATGCTTACAGGAAGTAGTTCGCACATTCACTTTTTTCTTTTCAGGATAATCATACTTTTTCCTTTAATTAAAACTATTTTAGTGGAAAAAATAGTATTACCATTCCAATTTCTAGGGCAATTTACTCTGTGCCAAATTTGACGTAGCTAGGTGGTCAAGAAATGTTCGGTTACATGGTCCTCATTTTTTGCCTAGTTTCATAGCCTACTCCAAGACTGATTAGAGGCAATAGTTAAGCTCCTTGGCTCATAGATACATGACCTCACAGACCCGCCAATCATAGACATCCTACTACGTCACAATTGGTGGATTCACACACACACACACACACACACACACACACAAATAAACCTGGCCATTGCCAAGAGAAGACAATTAGATCTGGAAATAATTATTTATTTTTCCTTCGGTATTGTTATAAGTTAAAATTAGCTTAGACTATGAATAAGTTATGCTTACACCTTGCAATTTCGATGTTTTGTGTTTTGAATTTCTCTCTTTGTATCATTCAAAAAGGTAAAGTAGGGCTTTAATTTAGCCCTGAAACCATACTAGACAAAGCAAATACCATTTCAATATTCGTAAACATTTATCTTGTATCTTTGATTTGAATTTTTAAATGGTTCTAGATTCTAGATTTTAAACTAAAAATATCTGTACATTTCATACAGAAATAAAATATACCCACATATGTTTACTTTCATATTTTTTTGTTTTTTGAGAGATTTAAAACACAGAGATGTAAACAAATGTTTGAAATGCAGATTAAATGACTCTAAATTTTGTTTAAGTCTTTAAAGTATAGGCCTGAACAAAACAGTTAAAAAACATATATTCTATAATTACTACACATTACATGACTAATAAATTCTTACTGTTTACTTTTGTTTCTTTTGTATTATCAGTATCAATCAAACCTTGATATTTGGCGCAGGCGATGGTGACCTTCAATACATTTCGATTTATCGTCGCTTTAAATGCATACATCGCTCTTCTTACATTTAGCTACTTTGTTACTTACGACAGTCCGCCCAACATCTTTCGCAATGTTCCCCCTCTGCTGCGTGTTTCTTCTATCATTCCCACTTATTACAAAGCGTTCCAGTTTCTTTCTTCTCATCACATGGCCGAACAAGGTTGCCTGACGTGTACGTATTCTATTCATGAGTGATCTCATTGTGTCAGCTTCTCGAAACACTGTTTTGTTTGATTTCTTTGCAGTCCATGAGATTCGTAGCGTTCTCTGTAAGAACCACATTTCATTTCCTCCCAATCTCTTTTGCAGTTGTTTTGAAATTGTCCAGGACTCTTGTTCTTCTACAGCTGGATAATTATACGTATTTATTTGATGATACCGTTTCATTCTCTGGAAACTTGTTTTTTGCTTACGCTTTTCTTGATGGAATTTCTGCGTTGCTGCGTCCATCTGTTGATATTTAAGTATCCAAGTAACTGAATTGATCTCTTTTGCTCTAGTTTATTCCCGTTGATAAAGATGTTTATCTTGTGGCAACTACTGCTCCGACTGTCGACATTACAATTGCCCTTTTTGCTGTTCAATTCCAACCATTTTTTTCTGCTCTCTACAACGGTTAATCATCGTTGCAGTCTTTCATTTCTGTAATTCATACAGTGTCACCAACGTAACTTTTTTCAGTTGTGTACCCCCATTTAAATTCCTGGATATTCTTGTAGTTCCACTGTAGAGAGAGAAAAGATCTGGGAAAAGCACACATCCTTGTCTAAACGTGTTGCTGCCTTTTGTTTCCAATACATGTTTTAGATGATTCGTAGATCTCTTGCAGCTATCTATCTTCAACTATGTTCGTTTTGTGATTGTCTCTTCATGTCGTACTCTGTTAAATGCCTTGGTGTAGTCAATGAAGCACAGGTCTACCTCTTTTTGTGCTTCCAGAGCTTTTCAACATCATTTACTCTACCTTTTCCCTCCACAAAGCCACACTGTTCCTCTTCTTTTGCTGGTTTGATTTTGTTTCTGACTCCCATTTTGGTGATATGACTCATAAGACTGTGTAATTCATACTCCGTGCCCCTGGTGTCTTAGGCAGTGCTGTAAATTTCGACGGAGATATCTGAGTGAATCTGACCTGTGTCATACAGTTCGTGGCGTAATGTTGCGATTTGATGATTCCATGGTTTTCAATTGCTTCTAAAAAATACAGTGATAAACTGTGGGGGTCTGTTGCTTTGTTTGATTTTATCTTTATGATTCCTGCCCGGATATAACCTATAATGACAGGTGGCCCAGAAAAATTGCGTTTCATTGCATTGTAATCCTTTCTGTGGTTTTGTGGTTACTTGTGTACTCTTCCTATCTGCCTAGAATTTTTCCTTTCTCTATATTGATGTCACCGATTTTTCAATTAAGATATTTGTTCTATGTTTCTGTACATTGTTTGTTCAGCACTTCTCCTGTAGAGATAGATGTTTCTTCATTTTTCTTTGATCTATTTCCCTCCTGCCCATTCTCATCTTTTATCTGATTTCCTTCTGTAATGTTTCAGGTCAGTCTCTTGTCGGTCAGGTAGATTGATTGGTGACTGACCGACAGGAGGTTGACCCGTAAACAGTAGGTAGATTGATTGGTGACTGGCCGAGGGGAGGTTGATCCCTAAACAGTAGGTAGATTGATTCATGACTGACCGATAGGAGGTTGACCCGTAAACAGTAGGTAGATTGATTGGTGACTGACCGAGGGGAGGTTGACCCCTAAACAGTAGGTAGATTGATTCATGACTGACCGATAGGAGGTTGACCCGTAAACAGTAGGTAGATTGATTGGTGACTGACCGACAGGAGGCTGACCCGTAAACAGGAGGTAGATTGACTGGTGACTGACCGACAGAAGGTTGACTCACTGACGACTAGATGTTGACTCACTGCTCACTGGAGGTTGATTCATTACTGACTCAATTTCAACTCTTATTTATACCAAGTCTGATTGGTCTATGTAGAAAAAAGAATTATATAAGTCGAACGAGAATATTCTGGGTACAACACAATGTGTAGTTCGCTTTAAATAGCAACCAATCAGAACAAAGGTAGTGGCGTAAGAAGTTATCGATATAGTCGTGCTTTACATGTTATTATTTAACATCAAATCAAAATAGGTTTACGATGAGTTATCAAATTGTTATTAAACTAGTGCTGATTAGAAGATTTGAGAAGAACCTAGACTGCACAAATACATACATTTTTCTCATAGTGTAAACTTTATTCAGTAAACAAGACTAAGTTCTGAGGCTTCAAATACAAACAATATCAGCCCACATCTGAGTCGATCCGTTGCTCGAAAAGGGCAAACCTATACGGGATAAGGAATTGAGTTAGACCTGTAGAAAAATCCACAGCATCTTGCATTCTTTTTCTATTGAAGATGAACCTGATAGATAATATTCTGAGGCTCTGAAAGCAAACACAACAGAAGTATTTGTTCCACGTTCTGCGTATGAAACCAAATTTACCTGGTGCTTCCCCTTTAGCGAGATGATTTTTTGTGGCCTCTTTTGCATATTAGAGACACCTGTCTCATCCATATTAAAGATGTGAGCAGCTGCATAAGTTGTGTTGTTCATGCACTTTTTCAGGATGTCAAAAAAGTTTTTGACAGCTGTACGATTAAAACCAGAGGCTCTTCCATTTGATGTGACTTCTGGTGTCCTTAAGTAAAGTTCTGGATGACGGCTCAAAAGGTTTGTAAACCAGTAACGTCCAGCTTTCTTTTCTTTTAAACATTTAAATTTGACAGCTTATGTCAAATTATTTTTTTTTCAGCAAGCTGAAAAGCCAATCTTTAAAAGCTGACCTTAGTAATGCCAAAGAGCATTTTCTCTAGCTGTAAAGCATGTTCAACCAATTGGTCTTCTAGAGTAGGTGGAAGAACTGTTCTTCTCCCACAACCTTGTTTGTCATCATTGCTGTGTTTCTTCGAACATCTAAGATGTCGCAAAAACGTTGCTTCTGGAATGTCAAACTGTCGTGAAATCTATCTGTTGTGACCTATATAGACTGGAGTTGTCCTCATGTTTCCTTCTTTCATTTATTGTAGCCAGGCCTCTTTGCAGGGACTGTGGAGAAAGGAAAATGTAAAAAAAAAAATGAATTCTATGAAGCGATTTAGTAAATATTTTATTTCAGCTTTGAAAGAATAGTGAAAGGGGAAGACGGGTCAGTTTGGAAGAAATGTTTTTACATGTTCTGGATCAAGACTGTCACTCCAGATCATTCATAGGTAGCCTGATGATTTTTTAAACTTTGTACATATTCCAAATTATATTCGATAGTTATACTTTTCAGAAACAAGCGAATTTTGATTAAACTTTTCAGAAACAGGCGACTTTTGATGACAAATGATTCTGTGTTGCATCAAAAATAAGAGCTTTGTGAAAATTGATTTTAACAGATTTTACAAGTTTGTTTGGTTTTGTTGGTGGTGGTGGTGGTGGTGGCGGTGGTGGTGGTGTTTTTGTTTTTTGCTGGGGTTTTTTGTTTTGTTTTGTTTGTTTGTATTTTGTTGTTGTTTTTGTGTAAACCTACAATTTAAAGAAAGGATTAGACTAAGTTCAATCTAGAGATCTAGATTTAGATTAAATCTAGATCTTCACGCTGATCTAGATCTAGATTCACTTCAAGGAAAAGTGGTACATGTACTCCCTGTTGCAGTGATCAAACAAGACAGGAAAATTTCACCCCCTCCCGCCCTCCCCCGGTTTTATTTATCTTCAGCTAAAGGATTCAAAATGTCAGCATTATCAGGTTGTTTTCCAAAGTAGTTCTGACGACATTTTAGGTAAAGATACTTTGGAACAAACACACGCTACGTTAAAAGACTCCATGGCCCTTCGGTTAAATCCTATACAAAATGTTTTTCTACGAGTTTATGGACTGAAAAGCTTATTCTAGACCTTTCCAAAGTTACTTCTTGGTAGTAGAAAAACAGGTTAAACAAAGCATTTTATTTACCTGCTGACTTTTCTTTTTCCATCTTGCTTGGCTTCTTTCACGAGCATGGAGATCTCAAACAAAGATTAGAAATAAATCAAACGCGTGGCAGATTAGGCAATATAGGAGAGGTTCGAATTGCCTGCAGTTTCCTGAATTACAGAATATACGTTTTTTTTACTGTTTTGTTTATAATTTATAGGCTTTAAATAACCAATAGTCATTTGGTTAACATTTCAAACCTTTCCTTAGATCTACATCTGTGTGTTTAAATTCTCTCCAAAAAAAAAAAAAGAAAAAAAAAAGAAAAAGAAAAAACAAACAAACAAACAAACAAATCATAATTATCAAAGGAAACATAGATGGGTATATTTTATTTCTTTGTGCAACAAACAGATTTTTAGCTTAAAATCTAGATCTAGCACTATTTTAAAAAATCCAAATCAAAGATACAAGATAAATGTTTTCGAATATTGAAATCGGATTTTCTTTGTCTAATATAGGGCTATAAACATAACACTAGATCAAACTTAGGCCCTACATTACCTTTTATAATGATACAAAGAGAGAAATTCAAAAGAAGGCAAACACAAAACATCAAAGTTGCAAGGCTTAAGCATAACTTATTCATAGTCTAAACCAACTTTATACTGAATAGTACTGAAGGAAAAGTAAATAATTATTTCCAGATCTAATTGTCTTCTCTTGGCAATGGCTAGGTTTATTTGTGTGAATCCACAAATTGTGACGAAGTAGGATGTCTATGATTGGCTGGACTGTGAGGTCATGTATCTAGGTGCAGCCTCTAGTCAGTCTTGGAGTAGGCTATGGAACTAGGCAAAAAATGAGGACCATTTAACCGAACATTTCTTGACCACCTAGCTTCGTCAAATTTGGCATAAACTTAGAAATTGCCCTAAAGTTTGGAGTGGTAATATTATTTTTCACCAAACAGTAATTTTTGGAAATCAAAGGAAAAATATGATTGTTTTCTTAAATGAAAAAGTGAATGTGCGAACTACTTCCTGTAAGCACAGCTTGACAAAGATATCTGGATTGAGACTGAAAGTACGCATATCATGTAGGCGGCGGCAGATCTAAAACAGTCTGGAATAGATCTTAATATTACAGTGTAAGATGTAAGGGAAAAATCTTTCAAAAAGTTGCTTGGACATAAGTTCTAGATCTAGGGTCACTAGCTAGACTCAAATCAAAAGTTGAAGATCTAGATTAGATTTTCTGTTTTTTGTAGTTATCGGAAAATCTAGATTTTAAGTAAAGATTGATCGGTGGATGCAGAAATCTGGATCATGTAAGCAAAAAGATAAATACCAATATAAACCTGTGTTATATACACACGCATCTCAGCCCCGGCAAAGTGAAATCAGGGTCGTATTCGGAAAAAGGGGTTTCTAGCTTCTATTTGCAATCCGAAGTCTCCAGCAGAAAAAATGACTCGGCTGTTTGATAGATTTTTTTTCTGAAATAGAGTTAAAGGGATGCAATTGCTTTTGCAATTGAATCGATGCTTTCAGAGCGCAAACATTGTCACAGTAAGCCAATCAAATATAGCCTGATCACCTAATTTCATTAACCAGAATTTAGTGGGAGGTTCGCCGAAAATTTTCGTAACAGCGTGTACAATTTTGCTGCATTAAATTTCTAAATAAAAAAACTTACCATGTGTTTCACGTCTTCCTTAGTAAATAGGCATCGATTTTGTGCTTAACCAGCATTTTCCAAACAAATATGATGGTTTAGTAGATTAGGAGAATGCTTGAAAATTTTCTGACAATCCTTCTGCACTCTTACTCTACGGCCACCTTTTCTCCTCTGGAGTCTCTACTTCTTTACATTCTACATCTACTGATGCAGCTTCAGAAAACTCCATTACACTTATCTGTGTCAGAAGTGTCAAACAACTCAAACCCACTTCTGGAATTAGATTAGAATTTAGATTAAGAATCTAGATTTTGCACAGCCAGGGCTTGTTTTGCTCTGACTGAGTCAGCATTTGTTGTAGATTGGTCAGATTTGATCTAGATCTCTAGATTTCTATTCTTTTTCAAACGAAGGTGGCTGAATTTATTATTCCCATTTTGGTCGTGGTTGGATTGTGGATATTGCCTGAAATAGAAGCCTGTGCCAATATCACCTCCTGTGTTGTGAGTTCGTTATGGTCCACCTTGTGAAAGGGATTTACATCCATGGAGGGATTTAAATTTAGGGATTCCTTACCCACTGCGGTCCCGGCACTTTCGTTCACATGACAATCATATTAAATGCGATAGTGTGAAAAACAGGAAAATTGATTGAATTACGCTTCCTTATTTCGTTCAGAGACATTTATTTTTAACTCCTGGTTTTCTTCTTTAAATCGAAAGAGTACTCAAGACTAGAAAAGTAATGGTTCCATCGCCCCCAGTATTCAATATATCATTGCCATGTAAATTTAAGTGGCTGGCCCGCACTGGGTAAGGAGTCCCTAAATTTAATTGATTAATCTGGTCCAAAGATTGGTAATTCCAATCCTGAAATAAAAGGAAGGGAACATAGTCATGGGAACCAGGTGAAGACTCCGCGGCAGCTTCCCTAGGTTCTGAAGAACCTCATGAGGGTTAAGTGGGAGGTGAGATAAAGGAGGTTGGTGACAGGGCAAGACAGATGTCTAGGTTAGGTCTCTAGGGGTGGTTTTGCCCCTTTCACTGGATCTGCTGATCCAGTTGGCTGCGAATTTCGATGGCTTCACTGAAAGGCTGACGAGTGGCAAATTTTGGGGTCCTCAGGGATGATTTACCTGCAGTCGTGGAGGTATACAACCAATATTTCTTTGATTGTCCAGAGTTCTAATTTTACTCTTGGAAAGTGAGAGCGTGTTGAAATGGGTACGAGGCTAAGTAAGGAGGTGTTTCTGTAGAATATAATCATTGTGCTAGTAGTAGATACGATTATGTTAGACCGGGGTATCATAATATGAAGATAATTTCGTGATACCAAAATCAGAGATCTAGAAATATGATGATAGACATGGCAGGTCTCGATATAGGGAAGGGGGTGGGGAATATTCCTATAGGGAATAAAAGAGGGGCGAGGATCTCAAGGAAGCCAATCTGGATGGGGGCAGCCGCGGAACTTTTGCACTATGGGTCTCCCTACTTACACTAATTTAACCTGTACGCCGAGTCATTGTTATTGGGTGAGCAGGAAAAGGGGCAAATTTCTTCAGTACACTTTGGCTGGACTGGCATTAAAAAGTAAATTTGCAGATATCGGCCCAATTCCCGATTATTTGTTTGCGAGGAATAAAACAAACCTCAACATTCGTATTCAGCATATCAAATTCATCAAGAAACATACAACTTTAAAGCTTAAAGGAAGTTTGGCCCAAAAGTCCAAAACACCCATTATAATTGGCCACTATTCGATGCCGGCAAGTAGGGGTGTTAAGTTTTGGGGAAACATTTAGCGCTGTCGGCCGAAGGTTTGGCTTTAAGGGGAATATAACTGAGGCTGTTTGGTCGCGTTAAGACAATGCCTAACAAAAAGCAGGGGAATCACTACATGAGAGGGACAGATCATCTTAGAGACTTTGATTTCAGTATCTGGCAGAGGAAAGGGGGAGAGGGAGTGCTTGGAGCCGTGAAACGTATTTTAGTCATGCATTTTTTGCCTAGCTGGCTTAGATCAGGTAGCAGGGCATAAATCAATTGTTATTGAGACCAGACCACAAGTAGATTTACGTTATACGCACTATGTTAAGATTTGAGGTCTTTAAATTTCATAACTTTTTTTCATGTCTTTTTTTATTTCCCCAGTCCACCCCATAGGATCTTTGTATGCTGGAATCTGTGAGTGAGCCAAACCACACCTATGACATCGGGTCCGGAAAAGATCTGGCGCACACGACAAGCCTCAACCCACCAGATGCTTCGGGACTTCCACGCTCAGCATGATCATCCCCGCAATGCCAGGTTCCTCGTTTGGGTTACGTTTGATCTTCTTATTTCTTATTGTCTCGGTGTGCAAAGCTTCGGACAACCTCCTCGCACGTCTCCTGGTTTATGGTTCGTTCAGTGTTAGACAAGATGGTTCACTTACCAAGATATTCAAATGCTATGTAAGTTTAGCCATTTCCCTTTGTATACTTGTGAAAAATGACGGACAAAAAGGAAGATGCTTTCAAAATCCTATGGGCAACTTCTTCAGGAATCATGTTAGAAATTATTGTGAAGTGAGGAATAGGATCGAAAGATTTTTACTTATTTCATGTGAAGATTTTCATACCATGTTGAAAGAAATAAAAATGGAAATGTATGAGATCATACATGCACAGTGATTTTGCAGGGTACGGATCAATAGGGGAGAATCAAAGGGATACAGAAAAGGAGATGGGCAGATAACATAATGGAACGGACAGTTTCAAACTGGAGCCCTTTGTAAAACTGAAAACAACGGAGGACAAAGCAGGGTTGTTAAACGGCAACTTTTTTAGTTTACTAAGCACACTCTAGCCGTCTCCAGTAAACTGATGAGATGATGTGAGAAACTTATTTTAGATGTTTGGTTGTGGTTTTTTTTTCTAAGCCATTATTGTTTTCTTTTGCCATGTTTTCTCACTTCCAGCCACTTACCTGCGGAATCTCACCTGGCCAAGTTCAGTCAGATTGAACTCATTGTAGGAGGTCCTCTGGAGCTGCGCTGGACGACAACTGTAAGATCACTGAATTTTCATTAATCTCAAACTGATTAGTTAAAAACAAGAACCAGGGGCTGGTGAGGTAGAAAAAACAGTTAAGATTTAAAACAAAAGGGTTAGAGGAAGAAAAGAAGTGAGATAAAGATCTTATTTCCCCCCCAATTTTCTTGTTGTTTTCTTTGCTTCATAGGGTGGTTTTTTTTTGCCCAGCAAGTTGTTGGATCTGCCAAAGTATGCAGGCTTTTTTTTTCGATATTCTCTTCTTCTGATCTTGTCAATTCTAGCTTTTACTCTAAGGTCATCTTTACTGTGGATCTGTGATTGTTGGTGAAAGAGATGTGTAACAAGTTTTCATAAGATCATAAATGAAACTGTAGGAAAAGTTATAGAGTATGTTATCACACGTCATAGAGTTAAGATGCTGTCTTCCTTTGCATGTTATCTTTTTTTATTTGCCCTTCGCGGTATAACTGTGTATATAGGACTTTAAGCTTGTCCCCAATGGTGACCAATTCCATGTTCTTTTGTCTCTTTAATTTTTTTTTCTATCTATTTATCTATCTATCTATCTATCTATCTATCTATCTATCTATCTATCTATCTATCTATCGATCGATCGATCTATCTATCCATCTATCTATTCATCTATTTATCTATCTTTCTTTCTATCTATCTATCTTTCTGACTGAAAAGGTTCTCCCAAATGACCGCTCACAGGCTTTTCTCGTTTGTTTCGCTGATTGTTTTTATTTCAGTATTTATCTCACGGGCCCTGCTACCCTATATATTTTTCCACATTGTATCTACATGACAGAGGCTATGTCCTACAGAGAATGTCAGAGATTTTTCTACATACCAAATCGGAGGAAGGTTAAGGTGAAAATCGTGTTTCTGCTTCATTCAATTTACCCCAGATAATAAAATTTGAAATTTTGAAAGGACGAATTTATTCTTATCTCACATTATTACAGGGGGATCGACTAACTAACTAGATCTATAGTTAACTATAGAGAAAGAAAGAAAAGGTAAAGGCAGAAGAAAAGAACAACCTCACAGTAAAGAAAATGTCAACAGGAAGCCCAAGAACACGGTCCTTTTTTACTTTGCACAATAAGAGCTGTTGGGATTACAATTATCAAAGACGCTAGGCGGTAGAGTATAGATCAGAAAAAACAAACACAAGTTGTATTCTGTGATTTATTAATATCGTAAACTGGCGTAGACTTAAAGGACACCCACGCCAAGTAAAATTACTATGGCACTAGACATATGCCTATATTGTTACTGCACTTATAGCACAGAATCACGATAGAATAGACAAGCATTCCAAGTGAAATTACTCTAAAATAGACATACATTTTTACAGCAGACATTACACAGAATCGCAGTTGATTTAAAGGACAAGCATTCCAAGTGAAATTACTCTAAAATAGACATATATTTTTACTGCACTTATAGCACAGAATCACGGTAGATTTAAAGGACAAGCATTCCAAGTGAAATTACTCTAAAATAGACATAAATTTTTTCAGCAGACATTACACAGAATCACAGTAGATTTAAAGGACAAGCATTCCAAGTGAAATTACTCTAAAATAGACATATATTTTTACAACAGACATTACACAGAACCACAGTAGATTTAAAGGACAATTATTCCAAGTGAAATTACTCTAAAATAGACATATATTTTTACAACAGACATTACACAGAATCGCAGTTGATTTAAAGGACAAGTATTCCAGATAAAACTACTGTGGAAAAAACATATATTTTTACAGCACATAATACGCAGAATCACGGTAGATTCAAAGTACAATCATTCCAAGAGAAATTACTTTGGAATGGACATACATTTTTACTGCACTTGTAAGTATCACAGTAGATTATGAAGGGCAACCATTCCAATTAAGATTACTGTGAAGAGACATAGGCTTTTTTAACAGCACTTATAACACAGAATTATGGTTCATTTAAAAGGCAATCATTTCAAGTAAAATTAATGTGAATGACATATTTTTACTGCACTTATAAAACAAAATCACGGTATATTCAAAGTACAACCATTCCATGTAAAATTATTTTGGAATGGATATATTTTCACAATATTTATAACACAGAGTCACAGTAGATTTAAAGCACACTCATTCCAATTAAGATTACCATGAACAGACATAGGCCTTTTCAACAGCACTTAAAACACAGAACTATGGTTTATTTAAAGGGCAACCATTCCACAAAAAAATTACTGTGAATAGATATAGGCCTATATTTATAAAACAGAATCATGGTTTATCTAAAGGTCAAGCA
Source organism: Elysia crispata (assembly GCA_033675545.1). Classification (NCBI taxonomy): domain Eukaryota; kingdom Metazoa; phylum Mollusca; class Gastropoda; family Plakobranchidae; genus Elysia; species Elysia crispata. The sequence continues at coordinate 44,619 of JAWDGP010003737.1, read as the reverse complement.
TTTCAAGTAAAATTGCAGTGGAATAGACATATATTTTTACAACACATATAACACATAGTCATGGTTTTCACTACATTTCTTTTTTTCAGAAAAATGAGAAGGATGGACTTTCTGTGAATTGTGTCAGATTTAATTTTTTCTTTAGTCTGTTATAAGAGAAAAGTGCATTTTCTATACAGTGCAAATCATACGACTTTCGACTTTTTAACTTTAAATTTAACTTTCACAAAAATACAATTTAAGAAAAAATTTTAGCACATGAGGGATCCATGTGTGACCTCCATACTTGTATGATCCAATCTAGTGGCAGAGTCGTTGGGCAAGGCAGCTTCGCTCTGGCTCTGTGGAAATTTGCAAATCAAGACATCAACAAATTGACAAAAAAAATGGTAAAACTTGCTGCCAAAAAATATCTGTATTTGCTAATTATTGTTCAAACATGCTCAGTTAGATTTGTTAATCGGTATATCCATCTACAAAATTAAATAGACGCTTATTGCAAATTCTGCATGGAACACTAAAATTTTGCAAGAACTTTTAAAAACTTCTGCAAACCATGAAAAAATAAACGTAAAACAAAAAGGATAAAAAGATTTTAAAGCCTTTCTTTAATATAATACAGGATGCTGTCTGACGATGCCTGAAAATACACAAAAGAAAGAAAAGAAACAAGCAAACAGTGAATGCATCACATAAAAAAAAAAATTTCCCAAACAAAAACAAAAAACAAAAACAAAAAAAAAACTAAAAAGTATCGCTGTCTAGTAGATGTGTCTAGTAGATATGTCTAGTAGATGTGTCTAGTAGATATATCTAGTAGATATGTCTAGTAGGTATGTCTAGTAGATGTGTCTAGCAGATGTGTCTAGTTGATGTGTCTAGTAAAGTCTAGTAGATGTGTCTAGTAGATGTGTCTAGTAGATATGTCCAGTATATCTATCTAGTAGAATGTCTAGTGTTTTTTCAAGGAGATATGTCTAATAGATGTGTCTAATAGATATGTCTAGTAGATATGTCTAGTAGATGTGTCTAGTAGATTTGTCTAGTAGATATGTCTAGTAGATGTGTCTAGTAGATATGTCTAGTAGATATGTCTAGTAGATGTGTCTAGTAGATGTGTCTAGTAGATGTGTCTAGTTGATGTGTCTAGTAATGTCTAGTAGATATGTCCAGTAGATCTATCTAGTAGAATGTCTAGTATTGTTTCAAGTAGATATGTCTAGTAGATATGTCTAGTAGATGTGTCTAGTAGATATATCTAGTAGATATGTCTAGTAGGTATGTCTAGTAGATGTGTCTAGCAGATGTGTCTAGTTGATGTGTCTAGTAATGTCTAGCAAATGTGTCTAGTAGTTATGTCCAGTAGATATGTCCAGTATATCTATCTAGTAGAATGTCTAGTGTTGTTTCAAGGAGATATGTCTAGTAGATGTGTCTAGTAGATATGTCTAGTAGATATGTCTAGTAGATGTGTCTAGTAGATATGTCTAGTAGATATGTCTAGTAGATGTGTCTAGTAGATATGTCTAGTAGATATGTCTAGTAGATGTGTCTAGTAGATATGTCTAGTAGATGTGTCTAGTAGATATGTCTAGTAGATATGTCTAGTAGATGTGTCTAGTAGATATGTCTAGTAGATATGTCTAGTAGATGTGTCTAGTAGATGTGTCTAGTTCATGTGTCTAGTTATGTCTAGTAGATATGTCCAGGAGATCTATCTAGTAGAATGTCTAGTGTTGTTTCAAGTAGATATGTCTAGTAGAAGTGTCTAGTTGATGTGTCTAGTAAAGTCTAGTAGATGTGTCTAGTAGATATGTCCAGTAGATCTATCTAATAGAATGTCTAGTGTTGTTTCAAGGAGATATGTCTAGTAGATATGTCTAGTAGATGTGCCTAGTAGATATATCTAGTAGATATGTCTAGTAGGTATGTCTAGTAGATGTGTCTAGCAGATGTATATAGTTGAAGTGTCTAGTAATGTCTAGCAAATGTGTCTAGTAGTAATGTCCAGTAGATATATCCAGTATATCTATCTAGTAGAATGTCTAGTGTTGTTTCAAGGAGATATGTCTAGTATATGTGTCTAGTAGATATGGCTAGTAGATTTGTCTAGCAGATGTGTCTAGTAGTTATGTATAGTAGATATGTCCAGTAGATCTTTCTAGTAGAATGCCTAGTGTTGTTTCAAGTAGATATGTCTAGTAGATGTATCTAGTAGATTTGTCTTGTAGATATGTCTAGTAGATATGTTTAGTAGATATGTCTAGTAGATGTGTCTAGTTGATGTGTGTAGTAATGTCCAGTAGCTCTATCTAGTAGAATATTTAGTGTTGTTTCAAGTAGATATGTGTAGAAGATTAGTAGATTTGTCCATTAGATATGACTAGTAGATATGTCTAGTAGATGTGTCTAGTAAATGTGTCTAGTAGATATGTCTATTAGATATGTCTAGTAGATGTGTCTAGTAGATGTGTCTTGTTCAAGTGTCTAGTAATGTCTAGTAGATATGTCCAGTAGATCTATCTAGTAGAATGTCTAGTGTTCTTTCAAGTAGATGTGTCTAGTTGATGTGTCTAGTAATGTCTAGTAGATGTGTCTAACAGATATGTCCAGTAGATCTATTTAGTACAATGTCTAGTGTTGTTTCAAGTAGATATGTCTAGTAGATGTGTCTAGCAGATGTGTCTAGCAGATATGTCTAGTAGATGTGTCTAGCAGATTTATCTAGTAGTTATGTCTAGTAGATATGTCCAAGAGATCTATCTAGTAGAATGTCTAGTGTTGTTTCAAGTAGATATGTCTAGTGAAATGTCTAGTAGATGTGTCTAGTAGATATGTCCAGTAGATCTATCTAATAGAATGTCTAGTGTTGTTTCAAGGAGATATGTCTAGTAGATATGTCCAGTAGATCTATCTAGTAGAATGTCTAGTGTTGTTTCAAGTAGATATGTCTAGTGAAATGTCTAGTTGATGTGTCTAGTAGATATGTCCAGTAGATCTATCTAATAGAATGTCTAGTGTTGTTTCAAGGAGATATGTCTAGTAGATATGTCCAGTAGATCTATCTAGTAGAATGTCTAGTGTTGTTTCAAGTAGATATGTCTAGTAGATATGTCTAGCAGATATGTCTAGCAGATATGTCTAGCAGATGTGTCTAGTTGTTATGTCAGTAGATATGTCCAGTATATCTATCTAGTAGAATGTCTAGTGTTGTTTCAAGTAGATATGTGTAGTAGATGTGTCTAGTAGATGTGTCTAGTAGATGTGTCTAGTAGATATGTCTAGTAGATGTGTCTAGCAGAAATGTCCAGTATATGTGTCTAGCATATGTGTCTAGTAGTTATGTCTAGTAGATATGTCCAGTAGATCTTTCTAGTAGAATGCCTAGTGTTGTTTCAAGTAGATATGTCTAGTAGATGTATCTAGTAGATTTGTCTAGTAGATATGCCTAGTAGATATGTCTAGTAGATATGTTTAGTAGATATGTCTAGTATATGTGCCTAGTTGATGTGTGTAGTAATGTCTAGTAGATATGTCTAGTAGATATGTCCAGTAGCTCTATCTAGTAGAATGTTTAGTGTTGTTTCAAGTAGATATGTGTAGAAGATGTGTCTAGTAGATTTGTCCATTAGATATGTCTAGTAGATATGTCTAGTAGATATGTCTAGTAGATATGTCTAGTAGATGTGTCAAGTTCAAGTGTCTAGTAATTTCTAATGGATATGTCCAGTAGATCTATCGAGTAGAATGTCTAGTGTTGTTTCAAGTAGATGTGTCTAGTTGATGTGTCTAGTAATGTCTAGTAGATGTGTCTAACAGATATGTCCAGTAGATCTATTTAGTAGAATGTCTAGTGTTGTTTCAAGTAGATATGTCTAGTAGGTATGTCTAGCAGATATGTCTAGCAGATATGTCTAGCAGATGTGTCTAGTTGTTATGTCAGTAGATATGTCCAGTATATCTATCTAGTAGAATGTCTAGTATTGTTTCAAGTAGATATGTCTTGTAGATATGTCTAGTAGATGTGTCTAGTAGATATGTCTAGTAGGTATGTCTAGTAGATGTGTCTAGCAGATGTGTCTAGTTGATGTGTCTAGTAATGTCTAGCAAATGTGTCTAGTAGTTATGTCCAGTATATCTATCTAGTAGAATGTCTAGTGTTGTTTCAAGGAGATATGTCAAGTAGATGTGTCTAGTAGATATGTCTAGTAGATATGTCTTGTAGATGTGTCTAGTAGATATGTCTAGTAGATATGTCTAGTAGATGTGTCTAGTAGATATGTCTAGTAGATGTGTCTAGTAGATATGTCTAGTAGATATGTCTAGTAGACGTGTCTAGTAGATATGTCTAGTAGATATGTCTAGTAGATGTGTCTAGTAGATGTGTCTATTAGATGTGTCTAGTTCATGTGTCTAGTAATGTCTAGTAGATATGTCCAGTAGATCTATCTAGTAGAATGTCTAGTGTTGTTTCAAGTAGATATGTCCAGTAGATCTATCTAGTAGAATGTCTAGTATTGTTTCAAGTAGATATGTCTAGTAGATATGTCTAGTAGATGTGTCTAGCAGATGTGTCTTGTTGATGTGTCTAGTAATGTCTAGCAAATGTGTCTAGTAGTTATGTCCAGTAGATATGTCCAGTATATCTATCTAGTAGAATGTCTAGTGTTGTTTCAAGGAGATATGTCTAGTAGATGTGTCTAGTAGATATGTCTAGTAGATATGTCTTGTAGATGTGTCTAGTAGATATGTCTAGTAGATGTGTCTAGTAGATATGTCTAGTGGATATGTCTAGTAGATGTGTCTAGTAGATATGTCTAGTAGATATGTCTAGTAGATGTGTCTAGTAGATGTGGCTATTAGATATGTCTAGTTCATGTGTCTAGTAATGTCTAGTAGATATGTCCAGTAGATCTATCTAGTAGAATGTCTAGTGTTGTTTCAAATAGATATGTCCAGTTGATCTATCTAGTAGAATGTCTAGTGTTGTTTCAAGGAGATATGTCTAATAGATATGTCTAGCAGATATGTCTAGCAGATATATCTAGCAGATGTGTCTAGTTGTTATATCAGTAGATATGTCCAGTATATCTATCTAGTAGAATGTCTAGTGTTGTTTCAAGGAGATATGTGTAGTAGATGTGTCTAGTAGATGTGTCTAGTAGATGTGTCTAGTAGATATGTCTAGTAGATGTGTCTAGTAGATGTGTCTAGTAGATATGTCTAGTAGATGTGTCTAGCAGAAATGTCTAGTATATGTGTCTAGCATATGTGTCTAGTAGTTATGTCTAGTAGATATGTCCAGTAGATCTTTCTAGTAGAATGCCTAGTGTTGTTTCAAGTAGATATGTCTAGTAGATGTATCTAGTAGATTTGTCTAGTAGATATGCCTAGTAGATATGTCTAGTAGATATGTTTAGTAGATATGTCTAGTAGATGTGCCTAGTTGATGTGTGTAGTAATGTCTAGTAGATATGTCCAGTAGCTTTATCTAGTAGAATGTTTAGTGTTGTTTCAAGTAGATATGTCTAGAAGATGTGTCTAGTAGATTTGTCCATTAGATATGTCTAGTAGATATGTCTAGTAGATGTGTCTAGTAGATATGTCTAGTAGATGTGTCTAGTAGATGTGTCTAGTTCAAGTGTTGTAATTTCTAGTGGATATGTCCAGTAGATCTATCTAGTAGAATGTCTAGTGTTGTTTCAAGTAGATGTGTCTAGTTGATGTGTCTAGTAACGTCTAGTAGATGTGTCTAGTAGATATGTCCAGTAGATCTATCTAGTAGAATGTCTAGTGTTGTTTCAAGTAGATATGTCTAGTAGATATGTCTAGCAGATATGTCTAGCAGATGTGTCTAGTTGTTATGTCAGTAGATATGTCCAGTATATCTATCTAGTAGAATGTCTAGTGTTGTTTCAAGTAGATATGTGTAGTAGATGTGTCTAGTAGATGTGTCTAGTAGATGTGTCTAGTAGATATGTCTAGTAGATGTGTCTAGTAGATATGTCTAGTAGATGTGTCTAGTAGATGTGTCTAGTAGATATGTCTAGTAGATATGTCTAGTAGATGTGTCTAGTAGATATGTCTAGTAGATGTGTCTAGTAGATATATCTAGTAGATATGTCTAGTAGGTATGTCTAGTAGATGTGTCTAGTAATGTCTAGCAAATGTGTCTAATAGTTATGTCCAGTAGATATGTCCAGTAGATCTATCTAGTAGAATGTCTAGTGTTTTTTTTCAGGTAGATATGTCTAGTAAATGTGCCTAGTAGATGTTTCTTTTTTAGATATCTAATAAAAAAAACCGGGATCTTTGAAATGGTCTTGAGAGTTTATTTCTGTATGGATTCCCACCATGTTTGGACAGAAAATCTATTTTGTAAAGGGGGGGTGGGGGGTGCTTTTGGTTTTAAAAATACCCAACTCGATCAAATAAGGAAAAAAATTCCGCTTTAAACTTGAGAATTTGATCCCTTCGTGAGCTCCAAATCTTAGTTTTTAAATCCATTAATCTACATGGTTGTTGGTCTAAAAAACTTTCGGCTCCTTCATTAAAACAAACTATCTCTCTCGGCTCCTTCATTCAAACAAACTATCTCTCTCGGCTCCTTCATTCAAACAAACAATCTCTCTCGGCTCCTTCATTCAAACAAACTATCTCTCTCGGCTCCTTCATTCAAACAAACTATCTCTCTCGGCTCCTTCATTCAAACAAACTATCTCTCTCGGCTCCTTCATTCAAACAAACTATCTCTCTCGGCTCCTTCATTCAAACAAACTATCTCTCTCGGCTCCTTCATTCAAACAAACAATCTCTCTCGGCTCCTTCATTCAAACAAACTATCTCTCTTGGCTCCTTCATTCAAACAAACAATCTTTCTCGGCTCCTTCATTCAAACAAACTATCTCTCTCGGCTCCTTCATTCAAACAAACTATCTCTCTCGGTTCCTTCATTCAAACAACACTCTCTCTCGGCTCCTTCATTTAAACAAACAATCTCTCTCGGCTCCTTCATTCAAACAAACTATCTCTCTCGGCTCCTTCATTCAAACAATCTATCTCGGCTCCTTCATTCAAACAAACTATCTCTCTCGGCTCCTTCATTTAAACAAACAATCTCTCTCGGCTCCTTCATTCAAACAAACTATCTCTCTCGGCTCCTTCATTCAAACAAACTATCTCTCTCGGCTCCTTCATTCAAACAAACTATCTCTCTAGGCTCCTTCATTCAAACAAACTATCTCTCTAGGCTCCTTCATTCAAACAAACTATCTCTCTCGGCTCCTTCATTCAAACAATCTCTCTCGGCTCCTTCATTCAAACAATCTCTCTCAGCTCCTTCATTCAAACAGTCTCGCTCGGCTCCTTCATTCAAACAATCTCTCTCAGCTCCTTCATTCAAACAGTCTCGCTCGGCTCCTTCATTCAAACAAACTATCTCTCTAGGCTCCTTCATTCAAACAAACTATCTCTCTAGGCTCCTTCATTCAAACAAACTATCTCTCTCGGCTCCTTCATTCAAACAAACTATCTTTCGGCTCCTTCATTCAAACAAACTATCTCTCTCGGCTCCTTCATTCAAACAATCTCTCTCGGCTCCTTCATTCAAACAATCTCTCTCGGCTCCTTCATTCAAACAAACTATCTCTCTCGGCTCCTTCATTCAAACAAACTATCTCTCTCGGCTCCTTCATTCAAACAAACTATCTCTCTCGGCTCCTTCATTCAAACAAACTATCTCTCTCGGCTCCTTCATTCAAACAAACTATCTCTCTCGGCTCCTTCATTCAAACAAACTATCTCTCTCGGCTCCTTCATTCAAACAAACTATCTCTCTAGGCTCCTTCATTCAAACAATCTCTCTCGGCTCCTTCATTCAAACAATCTCTCTCGGCTCCTTCATTCAAACAATCTCTCTCGGCTCCTTCATTCAAACAAACTATCTCTCTCGGCTCCTTCATTCAAACAAACTATCTCTCTCGGCTCCTTCATTCAAACAAACTATCTCTCTCGGCTCCTTCATTCAAACAAACTATCTCTCTCGGCTCCTTCATTCAAACAATCTCTCTCGGCTCCTTCATTCAAACAATCTCTCTCGGCTCCTTCATTCAAACAAACTATCTCTCTCGGCTCCTTCATTCAAACAAACTATCTCTCTCGGCTCCTTCATTCAAACAATCTCTCTCGGCTCCTTCATTCAAACAAACTATCTCTCTCGGCTCCTTCATTCAAACAATCTCTCTCGGCTCCTTCATTCAAACAAACTATCTCTCTCGGCTCCTTCATTCAAACAAACTATCTCTCTCGGCTCCTTCATTCAAACAAACTATCTCTCTCGGCTCCTTCATTCAAACAAACTATCTCTCTCGGCTCCTTCATTCAAACAAACTATCTCTCTCGGCTCCTTCATTCAAACAAACTATCTCTCTCGGCTCCTTCATTCAAACAAACTATCTCTCTCGGCTCCTTCATTCAATCAAACTATCTCTCTCGGCTCCTTCATTCAAACAAACTATCTCTCTCGGCTCCTTCATTCAAACAAACTATCTCTCTCGGCTCTTTCATTTAAACAAACTATCTCTCTCGGCTCCTTCATTCAAACAAACTATCTCTCTCGGCTCCTTCATTCAAACAAACTATCTCTCTCGGCTCCTTCATTCAATCAAACTATCTCTCTCGGCTCCTTCATTCAAACAAACTATCTCTCTCGGCTCCTTCATTCAAACAAACTATCTCTCTCGGCTCCTTCATTCAAACAAACTATCTCTCTCGGCTCCTTCATTCAAACAAACTATCTCTCTCGGCTCTTTCAATCAAACTATCTCTCTCGGCTCCTTCATTCAAACAAACTATCTCTTTCGGCTCCTTCATTCAAACAAACTATCTCTCTCGGCTCCTTCATTCAAACAAACAATCTCTCTCGGCTCCTTCATTCAAACAAACTATCTCTCTAGGCTCCTTCATTCAAACAAACTATCTCTTTCGGCTCCTTCATTCAAACAAACTATCTCTCTCGGCTCCTTCATTCAAACAAACTATCTCTCTCGGCTCCTTCATTCAAACAAACTATCTCTCTCGGCTCTTTCAATCAAACTATCTCTCTCGGCTCCTTCATTCAAACAAACTATCTCTCTCGGCTCTTTCAATCAAACTATCTCTCTCGGCTCCTTCATTCAAACAAACTATCTCTTTCGGCTCCTTCATTCAAACAAACTATCTCTCTCGGCTCCTTCATTCAAACAAACTATCTCTCTCGGCTCCTTCATTCAAACAAACTATCTCTCTCGGCTCCTTCATTCAAACAAACTATCTTTCGGCTCCTTCATTCAAACAAACTATCTTTCGGCCAAGGAATCTTGCCAGTCTTTTTGTCATAAAGACTCACTTATATCTACTGGTAAATTGTGTTTTTACGTCTGGTCATTGAATATCAGATGCAGGAATTAAGATAGCTAGATCTAGATTTCTAGCCAGAAGAAACTATTTTCATGTTACTTAGCCCGCCGTTCTAAAATTAAATCTAGGACCCACCCATCTATATCCAGATCTAGATTGTAGAATCTCAAAGAAAAAATTTTTCGTGATGTTTGGCCCACTTTTCTAGAGCTATGTTAGATTTTGGGTTTACCATTGTACTGTAATTTTTAAAAAATATCAGTCAATATTTCTAAGCAGGTCATACCGAGCTCTTTCTTGTGTGGAAAATACTCAAAGTTCTTGTCTATTCACGCGTTCAGGAAATCATGCTGGTTTGCTAAGCACGTATCAAATTTATTTGTTTTTACATTTTTTTTAAATCAATCAGTTATGCTTCAGAGAATTGTTCGATTTGAAATATTTTTGGCTGAAAATGAGATGTTTGAAATTCTCAAACTGAACTAGTTTCAATAAAAAGCACAAAATGTTATAGATTATTATGTAGAAGAGGCTAGGTAGCCTTAAAATGGAGAGCGCTCTAGACTCAAGGAGGGACAGTCTACAATATTTTGTTATGAGTCCAACACCCCAGCATTTAAAATATAGTTTTTGAAGTTTCCTGAGCACGGAAAAACCAAAGTGTCATTTTAGATCAAATTTTTTTCCCAAGCAATCTGATAAGTATCAAAATAATATTAAATATATGTAGCTTTTAAAAATTACTCTATCTGTTTTGTATATGGAAAGTAAAACTTGCCCCCAGAAGTAGATGTAGATAGATATTGAACATGCAATTTAAGTTCTAAGTCTAGTCCTAACAATTATCTAGATATACATAAATTCTAAATGTTATATTAGATCTAGATCTATTAAGATTCTAAATGTTATTTTAGTTGTAGATCTACTAACGGAGTTTTTTTTGTTTTGTTTTGTTTTTTTTTTTTTTGTTTTTTTTTTTTACCCGTGGTAGAAACTATTGTTTTTTTATGCACACACCGAAATTCCAGTTTGGCTTTGTGCAGATCCTCTTAAAGGTGACTGCCTGTTTTGATGTCTTTGTTTTAAGCGTCCTCAGTTTTCAAACGTTTCGGTTTTAATATTTTTTCATTGAAATACGACTTTCTATGATTGGTGAAAGCTAGTTAATTAGAAAAAAAAAAGTAGAAGATATATCTCCCTTTGATACATACAGCTCGCAATAATTACCGAAGTCATTTTTAATTGCGGGGTGTTTGAAGAGTTGTGGAGGACATCTAGAAACTCCCATTAGTTAATTGGATAAAAATAGATTGATCACAAGACTTAGTTGTTAACAGATAAATCTAAACCATTATTGAACCCTTCCTCTATAAAAAGGGAAAAATTCTTAGCTTTTTTTGAGAAAATATGGTTAATAAAGTGTGTTTAGATATGTTTTCCCTTAACTTCTAAGATTTTCAAAATTGGTTCGTGGGAGGATAGAGGGATTTGAACTGTAAACTTTGTGCGATATTATTATTTCACCTTCCACTTCCTCTACTCTAAAGCTTTGGACTAGCATGTACACCTAGATATTATTTTCATAATAAACCTAAGGTCTGAAAGAGGCCGAAAGTGGCAATCTACATAATAATGTATGTTTAAAAAGAGTTATAAAATGATTCAAGTTTAGAAAATTATCTTAATGTCCCTATAGGTCAAATGAAAAGAGGCAAAGTTACAAGTTACCCAAGGATCACCCGTACGTTTTAGTGAAATCGACAGAAACGTGAAGTTAAAACAAAAGGTAGAGAATCGAGATAATAATTGTAGTCAAGGTAATCTTATCTGACTTTCTTACTTAAAGCTGACTTCAGTTCCTTTACTCTGCTGCAGAGTGTGACCAGGTATTGGTCAGACACCATGTTGTGTTTCGGTCTGGTCAATACCTCTTGCCGAATCTTGACCAGAGACTTGCAACACTTGCGCACGAGATATCTTCTTGGCGTGGCCATCTTCCTAGCAGACCGTCGCTTGGAGGCTTCGTTTTTCCTCTTCTGCCTTCGAGTTTCCTTAAAATTTTGCCATCTCTTCCGGACATCCGGTAGCGTGTAGAGGACAGGGTTCAAAGCGGAGTTGATGGGCATTACCAGGAGCGCCGACCATCTGTAGGCGGCGTCCCCTAGAGAGACCCCAGCCAGAGCCATCAGCCCCATGGTGATGATTGGAAACAAACACATGAAGTCGGTTATCACAACAAGGAACAGTCGTTTAGCAACTTCAAACTCTTGGCGCTTTTGATTTTCGTACAGTTGACTGATTTTGCTCATATTTTTTCTCGTTTGCTTCCCCTTCTTTTTCAACGTCCGAAAGATGAGGCTTTGACCGACACCAATGAAGATGAAGAAGACGAGGTTGAAACCAACAAAGACAGTGACGCCGTACCATTGTCCAGGGTGTCTATCGGTGCCCAGCGGCAGAGCTACACACACGCCGTTTGTTGAGAAGACTTTCCAGTGTTGCGTGAATGGCGCAGTAGGTAATAACGCAATTAATAAGCCAAAGCACCAGGCTCCCGTTACCGCAAAGTTCACTGTCAAGGTGTTGAAGCGAAATTCTCCATAAGGAAAGCGTACGGACAGATATCTGTCGACGGTTATCAAAGAGATAAACAGCACTGAGCTGAGGCTCGCCATTGTTACGAGAACACCCGTAGCCTGGCACATTGGGCCGTCTCTCCACTTGAAGTCATAGATAACATACTTCCCGTAGAAGAATGTGTCCGCAACGACAATTATTATAAGGTACACGCCCATGAATAAATCCGCCACGCCAAGGTTTGTGACAAAACAGCCGTAAGGCTTCTTCAACATCTCTCTGTCCCATACGAGTCGATATACGAGCGTTGCAACATTTCCAACAACAGTTACCAAGCCGATAAGCCAAACAACAAGACGAAGCAATGGTTCTTTTATTAAATTTGTACAAGACGAAACAGCTTGTCCAGTGTAATGACATAAGTGTTTGGGAACTTTGGAGCCGAGAACCGCTGGACAGCAAAGTTTGTAAGTTGATGAGTTAACCTCCTTTATGTTCCTCACCTTACTGAACACATTTTCATCAACGTCGGTGATGTTTGTGAACTGAACGTTTAATATTTCCGTGGTTTCTGGTAAAATAAACCTGACGGAAACAAGACGTGACGCCTCCAGAGAAATCTTTTGAAGGCTGGTCAATCCATCAAACACGTCCGGGGGAAACGAAGATAGACTCGTATAGCTTAGGTCTAAGATGTTTAAGTTTCTCAGGCCACTGAAAGAGTTTTGTTTCAAACTGGACAACTTTGCATTGTGAGACAGATTGAGTTCTTCCAAAGCAAACATCAGATTTATGTAAGAACTATTTGAAAGCTCTGTGAGGTCATTGTAACTTAAATCCAACTTTTTGACCAAGTGAAAATCTTTAAATGATCGATCCCGACTAGATATATATTCATTCTTTTTCTCCGCTTCAGACATCCTGCGCACAGATTTTATTCGACAGCCTGACAGTTTTAGGGTAATTAGGAATAACAGATGCTTCCTGGGGTAAATGTTGAAAAACTCGTGGATACCAGAAACTCCTGACAAATCTAGATACCGTGTGTCAGCGTGTATGAAGGACAGATCTTTTAATGGCAGCGTTTTGTTGTACATCGCAGCAGAGATTGCTCCTGCCAGACACAAAAGGCCAGGCGGACAATGATGACCACAGTCCAGTTCATCCTCTCCATATTGACAGTCACGTCTCCCATCACAGACATTTGACAGCAGCACAGCCTGAGCTCTTGTAGGACTGCACTTGAAATAGTTCACGAGGTTTGGTAGAGGGTCAGACCCTTCATCCTCGCCATAGTCGCAGTCTTCTTTGCCATCTTTCACGTTAGATAAAGGAATACAAAAAGAGTTCGGGCATTTCGCGTAGCCTTTAGGGCATTGAAAGTCCTTACAGTGAGAGAGGTGCTGGAAATCTCTACAGCCGATGATCTGTCCGAACAAATCTCGAGCTACAACACATTTTGGAGCCCAGTTGGTAAACTTGTCGTCTTGTCGAACGCAAGTAAAATTTTCTAGAGCCCCCAAAGTTTCATCCAGTGGTCCCTCTGGTCCCTTGCAGTCAACCACGCCATCATTCAACATGTCTTCTGCTACGCACTTGGACCTGTTGCAAATGAATACACATGACGTATCATCAACTGACAAAGTTTCGGATTCATCATCTCCATCGTCGCAGTCCATCACTCCATCATGAAACAAAGTCTTGGGTAGGCAGCGACCATTGCTGCATATTTTATGCGGACAGTCAAACTCGCAGTTTTCCTCGTCTGTTTCATCTTGGCAGTCTGGAAATAGGTCACACCTGGCCTCAAGAGGGACACACTGCCCGGACCTGCACTGAAACAGCGTGGAATCACAAACTGTGCTGCCAGGCTCCCAGCACGACGACTCGTCAGATCCCGAGGCACAGTCCTTCTTGCCATCACAGACCCAAGAGAGGGGAACGCCATGGGGTTTGCTAGACTTCTGATCTTGGTTATGGTCGTTTTCACATTCGTGGAACATTGGACGTAAGAGTTCCAAGAGGTCACGCTGCTCGGAGTTCGAGTTGAAGGTTATTGAGTCACCTGACACAAGTCCGCTCACAGACAGTCCTCGAATATATTCCCATTGCCTGTGGAGATATCGTGACGTCACTGTACTCGTCAGTGAAGTTATCACTCGCCTCTCCTTGGACCCCTGACTCAGCAGCTCTCCAAAACTTCCTTTGGTATAGATATTTAAACTGCCTGAACTGTTGCTGTAAAAATAGTCCGTATAGTTCAGAGATTCATCTCGCGGCATCGTTTCTCTCTGACAAATTATGACACTATAATTTTTATAACATCCCACGCTGTGCCATTTTGTATCATTTGTGTTGATACCATAACTTTTGAACTCCCAAACTGCACATCTCTTGGCGGTTTTGTATCTAGGCTCTCCTGGCGCCCAATGAGAGAACAACAAATCCTTACCTTTACCCCAGTGAAATCTATTGCCTGCACGAGCCATAATTTGCTTCAAACCAAAAGTTACTTCAAGTTTCGGAGAATAAATCATTGGTAAAAAAGAAAAGTGTCGAACAAAATGGCTGAATTCTTCCACCTCCTGTTTATTTCGAAAAATAAAAGGTGACCTTTGAAAAGTGCTGCAGGAAATAACAGTGTTCAGTTTTAGCGATCCACCCAATAGAGCTGATTCTAAGATTTTTTCAGTGGAGTAAATTAAACCAATAGCATTATACTTTTCTGTGTCCAATCTGGAATACAAAATGTGGAAACTATTTCCCACACAGTATGCAAAAGTACTAAATTTTTCTTCAAATATAATTAGGCTTGCTTCAGGCAATTTCATGACGAAATCTAAAAATGTTACTTTGATGGCCATTTTATATGAGTTGGAATTGAAATCCACCAAGCTTTTGAAATAAGATTGTATGTGATATACACAAGGGGGGTAAATGTTGCTCTCCTCCACTAAACGTTGATTGTTGATAAAGATCTCGTGCACGACTACCTTATGTAGATCGGGATTGATAGGTGTTGGTTCAGATACACAGTCATAAACTCTCAAAGATCTCCGTAACAACAGCGGATTGGACACAAGCAAAACTAAAGAGATTCGCTCAGATGGTTGGTGTCGGTTCCATGTTCTTTTTAAGAAATCCAAATTGTAATGCCTATTCTCTGACTTCGCTCTCAGATGCCACAGGTGTGCTGTAAAGTTCTTGACTTCACTAGAATTTACAATTAGATTAAATGTTCCGTTTTCATTCAAACTTGGGTCAAAGGTGATGTAGGAGACAAGATAAAGATCGTCAAGTAGATCTACTACGGTTTGCGAAAACTCTCGAAATGTGTAATACGTCATTGCGTCAGAGGGCGATTGGTCCATGATGAAGATAACGTGCCTGTTGCACGTTGAACATGCATCTGTTGAAAAATAGCATGGTTATGTTATACATATATATATATATATATATATATATATATATATATATCCAGTGTTCATCAGATATAATTTACGCGAAATATTATGTATTTTGTTTTTAAAACCAGGGAAACAGAAAGAAATATGATTTTTGGGGCGCTAAAAAGTTTTGGAATTCAATTAAAAACAGCAGTTCCAAGATCATATTTTACAAACATCGATTATTTTTTAAGTAATTTTTTTATAGTGTGTGAATCAGACATCGTTGCCAATAGAAGAGCAAGAACCTGGGGACAAAAGACACAGGAAAAGAGAGAAGTCGAGTTAAAGCCATGATAGAGTGCACACTATCATAAAAAAAAACCACAAGATCTGTTTAAAATATGCTTGAATTCCGCACTTCCGCATTAATATTTCACAATAAACTGCAACAAAAAACAAAAATCTGATTCTTTTTCAACGGAAAAACACATCAATGTTCTGGGGATTTTTTGTAAAGGTGAACATCGAAAAGTTATTTCATTTTCATAACAAAATCCAGGGTGTATTTCTATCTAACTTTGAGTACTAGGCACCGCTCTTCACCGTCCACATAGCAATGCGTCTAGTTACCAAGAAGCGTGCAGAGAAAGAATAGAAAATAAGAGGTCGGATCCGTAATTGCTTGGAGAACGTAGCGTAATGCCATTTGAATAATGGAAGAGTGGTCCTAAGGTCCTACCTCTGTGAAATATCATTATTTTAATTATATGACGTATGCAATAAACATACAATCTTTCCGCACTCCCGCCGAGAGCTTAAGCATGGTTAGACAGTGCACAGATTTTCCGATGGTCTTAGGTATAAGATGGGGTTGGTCAATGTCTTTTACCAGGCACTTAAAGTAAGTGTTTCGGCCCTGTACTTCTGATACTCTAAAAGGGCCCGACTCCCAGGTGTCTCCCTGCCATCTTTTTTCCCTTGTTGCTCAACGCCGGTTTCGAACTCACCCTCTTGACTGGATTGTTATCTTTTATTTTTATTTCATATTCAATATAGAAGTTTCGCAGATGATATGAGCCCTGATCTAGGCTAGGTCAGTATATTTTTAAACCTACCTACACCATTTGCATTAATTCTTCCTATCTGTCGGTGCATAGCATAATCGCTTTTCGCAAACATGCGAGCCCTGCCGTCGGGAACTTAAACGTTTTGCAAGGGTTGCATGATAACTGCTAGAGCTCTACTACCTGGGTACCAGCCCGATGCGAGCGCACTATATAGTGTGTGCAACAATTGTATACGCACACATGGTCCGAGACAGGTTTTTGTGAGATCTGGCGCGGCTGACGTATTTTCCTTTGCGATGTAAACAACGCTTGGCAATTTGCACACGGGTCGACTAGGGAAACCAAGTGCTAGCTACGTCATGCATCTTGACCAGCGGAAAATAAGTTGTCTGCGTTATCTCAGGACTGATACGTGAAATGATACTTTGGACCATTACTTAGATCCAGCCATTTGATCCAGTTATACGCCTTACAACGCCCGACTGGCACGTAATGACCAATTTAAAAAAAAAAAAGAAAAAAAAAACAGCTTAAATTTAAATTATCTGGTCTAAATACACAACTAGAACTAATGATTAATTAGTGAACCAATATATTCTACAATAAATTATATTCTGTCATATTTTCTAGATACAATACTTAAATATCTGGCTTTCATGGGCAGTAAAACGTTTGGTTTTGGCTTGATACTTCTTTTTCGTTAACATTATATAATTATATATATATTTACATATATATATATATCCCTACTTATATGAAAAAAAAATTTAGTGCGCATTGTGTGCTCCCCTCCTCGAATTTTTGCCTATCTCCACAGACTTATTCAAAAACTTGAAATTTACAAAATATTTTTTTTTATGAAATACTGTACATCAGATTAGGGACATGACCCCCATTTTTTAAAAAGCAATGTTTTGTTGTTAGTAAATAAAAATTAGACCTTTGATATTATTTGTTCTTCAATGTACGCCTCCCGCATTGGCCATGAACTTCACTAGATAGCGGTAATTCTAAAAGGTTTGATCGTTGCCCATCACCACAGACTTACACAGTCACTTAAAAATAACAAAACATAAAGGACATGACCTCCACTTTTAAAAAAAGCAATGTTTGTGTCAATAGATCAAAATTAGACCTTTGACATTACTTCTTTTTCAATTTAGATAAAGATCTACCTCTCCCGCATAGCCTAGGCCATGCCGGGATAAGACCACCTCAGTCTGAGTGATATAATTAACTGTGGAAGATAGATCGATATTACGATGGCAGGTGAGAAAAAGAGACGTCGTTTAAGACGATCCAGATACGTAGAAACACTCAATAAAAAAAAAAATAAAAAAAAAACACCGCCACAAACAACACTTGATTAACCATCCATATATATTGATACTGGTCGAATCTAGATCTAGATCTATAGATCAACCAGGATCTGATCCAGAAGGTGAAAACAGACGTAGCTCTAGATTTCCACAACGTAGACCCAGCTTTAGATCTGCATCACAACCACAAGAAGCAGATAGACCCATACGGATTAGATCTACATCACCGCTACCGCCTCCACCTTACATCAGCTTCTACACTTACATCGCCAACTGCCCCAAACCATGACAATATCAGTATTGTTGCCAACAATATTGGCGGAATGACAAAGACATGCCATCATTGTGACGCAAAATTGTGGCCCACAGAAACATCCACACTATGTTGTGCCAATGGTCAAGTTAGTTTACCCCCCTTACAAACTTTACCAAGAAGAATACCTGTCCCAAAGAGCAATTTTAACAACAACACATGAAAATGTAGACCACATGAAGGAAAAAAATGATAAAAAATTAACATCTGCTACTGAACACACCTACAACAGTGCAGACTCAATAGCAAGTGGAGATGCAGATCAAAATCTCTACCCCATTAAATTCCTCAATAATCAAAATCAACCGGCCTACCTCCTCATCAACTAAAACTCAAAGTCAACACACCAGTAATGCTCTTACGAAATTTGAATCCATCTCAAGGACTCCTCAACGCCACACGCCTTCTGCTTAAAACACTAGGAAGAGGAGTCATTCAAGCCAAAATAATGACAGTTACACATGCTGGACACATTGTATTCAATCCACGCATGGCACTAACAACAAAAGATTGTCATCTCCCATTTACACTCATTAGGAGACAGGGTCACACTTTGACAAAAGTTGGAATTTATCTTCCACAGTCAGTTTTCACTCATGGTCAGTTGTATGTAGCTATGTCAAGAGTTAAAAGCTATTATGGTTTACAATTTGCATTTTGGAACCGCCATCAGAGAACTCTTTTACTATAACAAACTACACCAATAATGTTGTCTTCATATCAGCATTAATATTATAATGGTGAGTACAATAATTTTTTGTTAAATTTATTAATACATGGGTATTGATTTAAACTTTTAATTCTGCGAATTCGCGGGCTTTCAACTAGTATATATATAAAATATTCCAGGCGCGGGTTATTCAATGTTACCGCAAGAAACGTGCGTAAATTTCACCCAACAATTTTGAAAACACAAAATCGCAATGACTGAATTGTCGAGATTTTTTCCACAAGATTCAAATGAAATAAACATATGAACTTCTATGCGATACTACTGCTTTGATAAAATTTGCAGCTTTCTTCTCTTGTCCAACTCAGCTTAGTGAGAGAAAAAGCAAGGGCGTCTCTAGGGATAGAGCTTTGAAAGGAATCAAACTTTTTCCACAAGAGATTTAATTATTCCTCCCTTACATGATTACTAACCTTTAAAGTCTCTCATCTTAAAATCTGAACTCTTGGACAAAAGCTTTTACAATTTTTAAAACACTAATTATCGTTCAACAACAACAATGAAGCAAGCTATCGGAAGAAGACTCTTTCTGGAAAAAAAATACTTACCGAATAGTTCATCAGGTGCTTCGGTTCTGTCAGCGATGAACATCAGCAGCAAAACAGGAAACAGACTTGACGCCATGTTGGTGAAGCTTTGCTGGGCAAGTCCAGGTTGTGAGCTGTTCTGTGTGGTGCTATGTCAAGCCTTCCTAATACAACAACGTTCTGTGTGGTGCTATGTCAAGCCTTCCTAATACAACAACGTTCTGTGTGGTGCTATGTCAAGCCTTCCTAATACAACAACGTTCTGTGTGGTGCTATGTCAAGCCTTCCTAATACAACAAAGTTTTGTGTGGTGCTATGTCAAGCCTTCCTAATACAACAACGTTCTGTGTGGTGCTATGTGAAACCTCCCTAATACAACAACGTCCACAGTGCTGTCTAAGACCGGGTTAACATCATTTCCATTAACTGCCGCAACTTAAAGGTAACTGCTTTCACCTCGGCCAGGACATCTAGATAAAACTGTAGCGTCAAATCGCGTTCCTTTTGTACTTAATTTGTTGGCTCTTCTTCCCAAAACGCAACCTTTCGCTGGAGCAAAACAAAACGATATTTCCACATTTCAAGCTTAGATGTATCTTTTATTCCACAATAACTAATATTTCGACATTAATTTTTAGCCTTTGAATTCGCTCGAAGCGAATAATATTATAATACTTTGATTTTTTTTCAGTAGCAAGATAATTTAGAGTGAACTCTAAAGTTTTCCGGGTCCGTATGTGTAGACTTTTTCATTGCTTAAAACCTTTGACCTTTTGTTCCTTTCAAGTATCCACATAATAGGAAGTAATATTTCCAGATGTGGTGTTATTCCTTTTTTTTAATCTCAAGAGCGCGAACACGGTGCCAATTTTCAAAGATCTTTGTGCAGATATGATAATGTTTTCAACATTTTCGAATTATTTTATCGAAGGGAAAATTGTATGAATTTTTTATAGAATTCATTTTTATTTCTCAAAGGTTTGGGTGAAGACAAAAAGACCTCTTTCGTGATATTTGACATTCTTTTAATATCGATATTATGATCATCAACTCCATTACCATCATCATCACCATCCCCATCATCATATCCATTATCACCATCATCATTATCATCCTCATCATCATTATCTTCATAATCATCATTATCATCGTCATCATCATCAAATCTCATCCAATTCACCTACGATTTGCCCTGATAACAGGTTTAACACTAACAAGACTTAGATCGCCCAACGTTAGCGTGTTTCAAACTCAAGACGAGGATCACTCCAGCTCTCAACGTCACCGCTCTACCCATGGACCACCGATACATCTGATGTGGGGAATATTACAGCAGTAAGAGGTAGCGGCTGTTTTGCTCCCACAACATCCGGTACTAAGTTATAAGACTATTGAGCTAATTTACTAACAATAAAATCCCAATCTATTTATAGACCCTTTTAGACGTTCATTATCGTGTTGGTTCAAACACCAGGAATTCCCGTAGAACACTGCACCTCTTTGCACCATTTGTGGGAATGTCTAGCCTCAGGTTGATACATTACAGACTGGGCATTGGCATTGGCGTCATCGTTGTTTTCATGAAGAGGGATGATTCGGATAGAAAAAATGCCGGAATGTAGAGTCGAGATACGATCCGGTCAGAGCCCGGAGCTCGATGGATTAGACCCAACTTACTGGCATAGTTTAGAGAAGAGACAGAGCTATATTTAGATTCTCCCGATTCTTGTCCATAGTCTTCAGCGAACAAACAATAATAGACAAAGAAGACAAAAAAGGAACGGAGTGAAAAATAAATTGCTGATCTCGAAACTTATTTTAGACAAGTTTGGGATTTTTGTTATGTAGAAACAATGTTTTGCGGGGCTGCACGCTATAGCTAGTATTCAACGTCACGTAAACACCACATAAACCTCAAGCCTTTCAAAAACAAGTTGTATTGTATTATGAAATAAACGTCCGTTTGGCCAATGACATTTGCTCCTTTGCCGCGCTAAATGACCTCCGTAAGGTCAACTTGTCCTTATTAGGTGATTTCAATTTGTAAACAAGTTTTATTTTATATGCTGGTGATTTTCAGATCGAGCTTTCTCCGTTGCCCGTTGCCCGTTGCCCGTGCTCTATCCCATACTTTCCTGGTATCGTTTTTGCCTCTACTCTAAACTTCATCTCGTCGTCTGCTGCGCTGAACCAATGAAAATCGTTTGATAAACCCTGTCCATTATACATGGTAACCTTATGTGCCTTTATAGCAATCGTAACAATTCCACCAGGAAAAAACCTCAACATCACGCGGTGCCAACTGGCTCAGTTGGAACAATTCCACCAGGAAAGGGCAGGCTTTCATAGACAAAAACCTCAATATCACGCGGCGCCAACTGGCTCAGTTGGAACAATTCCACCAGGAAAGGGCAGGCTTTCAAAGACGAAACCTCAATGCGGCGCCAACTGCTTCGATCGAGCTTGCCAATGCTGGGGACATCATTTGAACTCTTCGAAAGGTCGTCTTATGATACTTCCTTCTTCATGCCACCCTGACCTAATCCCTCGTCAAACTTTTGTTGTTCACATCGGTTTTTCCAGATGTTTAGATAAACAAGCGCCAAAAATTATGAAATATTTATAGGGGCAGTTTTAGCGCTGATGAAATTAAATGGACGATCTGCGAGAGAAATGTTTCAAAAGGGAGTAACGAATTATTATAAACTGTTTTATGTTGGTGAGCAATTAAAAGGGGTAGGGGATATGGAGAGAAAAAAGGGGGGGGGGGGGAAGAGAGAGAAAGAGACAGACAGAGAGAG
>JAWDGP010003737.1:0-20000 GCA_033675545.1 Elysia crispata | reverse complement strand
TAATGATGATGATGATGATGATGATGATAATATTATAATAATAATATTATTATTATTATTATAATAATAATAATAATAATAATAATAATAATAATAATAATAATAATAATAATAATAATAATAATAATAATAATTAGAAGAAGAAGAAGAAGAAGAAGAAGAAGAAGAAGAAGAAGAAGAAGAAGAAGAAGAAGAAGAAGAAGAAGAAGAAGAAGAAGAAGAAGAAGAAGAAGAATGATACTTTCTTTACTTCTCTTCATCCCTTTCGCCGGAGTTTACTTTTTTTTCTGTTTGTTTTGTTTGTTTTTTTCTCTTCTGTGACTTTGTGCATCGATCGAAAGTGTTCAATTGAGAAGAAGCAATCACTTACAACAGAATAGAATACTTGTTCCGGTACTACTACTACTTCCGCAGGGCGACACTCAAATATATTATTATCCGCGTCATTTTAAGAAAGAATAAACTAAAAACGGACCCCGATGCACCGTGTAGTGGTACAAGAAAAGTTATGATAAAGCAAAAACACTGTAAGTTCTTTAAGCGCGCTCTATTTTCCTCTGTGTATAGGGAATGCGATTTCTCAAAGCGTTATGTCCCTTTGTTGTAAGTCGTTAGTTTTGTTTAGGGATCAAAAGCATTTTGAAGACCTAAGCAGAACTTGAAAACTGTTTTCTCATATACAATTTTATATTTTCCTCTTTTTTTTTTTTCTTTTTTTTTTTTCAATAATTCAAATTGCACACCAATGTGCCTTATTTCACACGCTATCGCTTGATATGCGAGCATCGACTTGTTGAAGTAGAGTTCGTGACTTCCAACTAGGCAGCACAAATCTTTGTGAAATCGCATTCCCAAGTGATCGATAATATTGTTTCCACACACGGAGGACAAGTGCCGCGATCAGTCGTAATCTTCACGGCAACTAAAAGCCAAGAACACAACCAAGCACTGATTTTAGACCAGATATAGTTCTTGCACATTATTACGATGCCTCTTAGAACTGTTCTCTGATTTTCAAAGTATTCTAAACTAAAGCCACCCAAACAATAACATTCAAAAGACCTCAACTGGTCTTTTATGACAAACGCACAGTCCCGGCAAGACGAACAAAAAATTGTAAAACGCAAGTACGGTTCGGTATTGAAAGCTTACAAAAGAATTTTGTAAATGTTACGGACAAATCGGTTTAGTGTTTCTTGAATAAAAAAAAAACTGGTGTAAGTGCAAAGTGTTGAGTGTTGTCGTATAAGCCATTACACGAATACACGGCCGTGAAAGAAGAAGGGTAGCGCACCTGCATCAGAAACAAAGATCAACCAAAAAATAATTACATTTTTTTTATTGTTTCATTTTTTGTTTTGTTTTATTTTTTTTTTTTTAATGAGTGCTTGGAATGGTTTAAAACATCAGCATGAGCATGTTAGTGTCTGGGCCTCAGATTGAAGTCTGTCTGTTTGTCAGTTTGTCTGTCTCTTACTATCTCTCAAATACCTCTCTTTCCCTAAATGTCTGTCTGTCTGTCTGTCTGTCTCTCTCTCTCTCTCTCTCTCTCTCTCTCTCTCTCTCTCTCTCTCTCTCTCTCTCTCTTTCTCTCTCTGTCTCTTTTACTCTGCCTGTCTGTCCGCCTCTCCCTATCTCTCCTCTCTCTCTCTCTCTCTCTCTCTCTCTCTCTCTCTCTCTCTCTCTCTCTCTCTATCTATCTATCTATCTCTCTTTCTCTTTCTTCCTTTCTTTTTCTCTCTTTCTCTCTCTATCTATTTTCTATCTTTATGTCTCCTTTTTACCTTTGTTATCGATCCTTCAAGTATATATGTATACATATCTTTTGATATCTTTCTCCTTGTTTCTTGTAACTAATACGGCTCTATTGTCTTGCAGAGCGTTAGGATCCAGAGTATCACTCAACGTTATTATGGCCTGAAAATTGAACTTTTCTGGACTTGTTTTTAGGAGTGCTTCGCCACAAGATCTCTTCCACAGTTCTCATCCATTACTACTTCTACTATTACTACTACTACTACTACTACTACTACTACTACTACTACTACTACTACTACTACTACTACTACTACTACTACTACTACTACTACTACTACTACTACTACTGCTACTACTACTACTACTACTACTACTACTACTACTACTACTACTACTACTACTACTACTACTACTACTACTACTACTACTACTACTACTACTACTACTACTACTACTACTACTACTACTACTACTACTGCTACTATTACTACAGCTATACATCCTGACGTCCTGACGATAACAACAACAATTAAGACATCAAGAAAAACAAGAACAAGAACGAAGAATATGGTAATAATCAAAAAAAAAAAGAAAAAATTTCAACTTGACAATATTCTTTTGGCGTGAAATACTAGTTCTTAAGCCCTCTCGTATATATATATATAACAATGAAGCATTATTTGGCTGATTCATCGCTGTGAAATCTTTTATTTTTTATTTTTTCAAGCGTGTGTGTCAAAACGCACTTTTTGTTTTACTAGATTGAATAAGTGGCTCATGAAGGGTACATGGGGGGAAAAAATCAATAAAAATAAAAATAACAAAGAAAAAAAAAACGTCTATTGTAACTTTCAAAGAAGAGTGATAGAATAACAATGATTTTAGGTCGTCTGCTCGAGCGCGTCGGCTGACAGGAACCCACGGACCTATTCACCGACTTAGAACAATTAGGCGCCAATTTGGTTTTTGACTCGAGTATATTTTGCCGGAGGCGAAGTCATATGTAGAATTTAGGAAGATTTATAGGCTTTGCAAGTCTGATTTACATCAGTAATTGTATTTCAAAGTTTTCTGTGCCGACCCCACGTCTGTTACAATAGCCAGATTAAGTGGGTAAAAGCTATTCTGATCAAGGTAATGTAAACCATTTTATTTTGTTTATAATCAAATGTGTCTTAAACTTCTTAAAAATTAAACCTTTAAATAAATAGCTTTAAATCGATTAACCCCCCAAAAAATTAAAAATTGCAGCATTTTTGAAAAATAGTTTCCGTTCTTAGTATTCAGAAATATTTTTTTTTTAAACATTGTGATATTACTTTCATCGTTAAGATCATAAACGCATCAAAGATAACCATTGAATCCGGAAGAACCAACACTTGCCGTTGGATCTTCCCAATCAAGATTACAAGCCACTCAAGGAGACTTAGTAAATACATTTGCCATGAAGCTTTCAATTTAGGAAGCGTAGTGGCGTACTGGTTTAAGCCATGTTGACTTTGAGTGGCAAGGCGATGGTTGCCGAAGTATCGATAAATCGATGGTTCTAATTCCACAATGACAATTATTTTTGGTCAGTTTCTCTTAGAGCCTCATCCTAGTCACTTCTGAGCGCTACAAAAAAACTTTAGTTCTTATCATTCTGACTTATAATGAATCCGGTGATCTGTCTGCTCTAGATCTACTTTTGAAATTACTATATATTTCAGGCATACATAATATTATCGTTCGTCCTAAATGTTTGTGCGTCCAATATCAAGTGTCGGTGCTTCCGGCTTCAATGGTTGTTTTTAGTGCGATTTGGATCTTCCCGATCAAGATTGCAAGTCACTCTGGGAGGCTTATTAAATATCTTCGCCATGAACCTCTCTTTTTAGGGAGCATAGTGGCGTATTGGTGTAAACTGTGTTCTCTTTGAGTGGCAAGGCGATGGGTGCCGACCATCTATAAATAGATGGTTCTAATGTTGATTAGATGTAAAGACTTAGACCAGTTTTCATTCTCCACATTCATCTCTTACTTTATTATTTTGAGTTTACTTTACAACGCTGAAATTTCAGAGTGGCTTATTCTATGCAATGGGCACTGTTAAAATATTGGATTGCCATGGGGAAAACCGAACGCATCAGCAGAGCTCCAAATTATTTTCACTGTGGTTTTTTTTTTAATTTATTTTACAGATGCCGAGTAGACTGCCACGGATAAGATATGTGAGGTGGCTCTTGACATCTCCCTTAACTCCCTGGTGGAGATTTTGGGCAGGCATTATTGCACTATGTACATTCTCAAGCTGCTACATATTGTACACGAAACAATTTGATTGGTCAGGCCAGGGTATGATATTGATAACAGAATCTATCATAGATCTCAACGTTACAGGCTCAGATCGGACTAGCTCTTGGGCAGAAGACGATGCTTTTGTGCTATCTTCTCCAGTAAAATCCCAAAAACTTGTGTTATTTTCCCCAGTTCACTCCCGAAAATTCCAACAGACCCATTTTAACTGTAGAGCCATTTTCTCAGGCGACAAAGAAGAGACCAAAAGAGCCGCGACCATAGCTGAACTCCTAGCTGCAGATGAGAGAAACACTACATACTATTCAGCAAAACCGGATACCAAACGTTTAGTGAAAGTCCTGAAAAGGAAAGTGAAGAAGTGGTCATGGGAATTTAAAGAGTTGACCACCAAGTGGTATTTAAATGCCACAAAGGACTGCGACTGGTTCAAACAGACGCGAGGCTACATCACGTCTTCTCTGACACAAGAAGAGGAGGAGTTTCCACTGGCCTTCTCGATGCTGGTCTTTAAAGATTTCGAGATGGCGGAGCGCCTTCTCCGCACCGTGTACCGGCCCCAGAACCTTTACTGCATCCATGTCGACTCCAAGGCAGATCCCGAATTCTACACGGCTTTCCAATCCCTGGCCTCCTGCTTCCCGGGAAATGTGCGCATGTCCAGCAGACGAGTGAACGTCACGTGGGGAACTTTCACTGTTTTGGAGCCGGAGCTAATCTGCATGAAGGATCTTTGGGATCTGGATAATCATGCAGCTGTTCATAGAGACGAGGCGAACGCTCAAAGTGTTAATTCGCAAGACAGTGTCCTGCAAAGGAAGAGAAAGAAGTGGACATATTTTATCAACCTTACCGGGCAAGAGTTCCCTTTAAAAACAAACTATGAGATTGTGGGAATTTTGAAGGCGTTTAAAGGAGCAAACAGTCAGGCTGTCAGAAACACTAGGTAGGCTTCCTATGAATTAAAAAGAATAAAAATCATATCTTTTTCCTCTTTCAAAGTAGAGACATGCGGAATGTTTTGCCATTTGAAAATAGTCTATGCTATATTCAACTTTCAATTCTGTTCTGCATAGGTTTTCGAGGCTGTGTTTCTTTTCTTTCTACTTTTTTTTAATGTATTAGCGTTAGGCGCCTTTCCTCATTTTGAATTTAGATCTAGAGTATTTTCTTTTCTCCTATAATGTGTAGCTTCTTTCTAATTCTATTGATTTTAGTCTTAGGTACTTTCTGAATTCTTTTTTAACCGTGTTTTTTTTTTCCATAGTATTGCTAAGGTTCTCTCAATATTTTTCAACATGTGATCCGTGATTCTGTGAAAGATTTCAGAGGTACACTTTATTCCCATTGTAATCAGTGTAAGGAAAGCTGCAGGTTATAAATCTTCTTTATTTTGATTTGTAACAACCTTTAATTGGCATTAAATTTTTTGGGGGAAAAGTTCCTGAGATGATTCCTTTTGCAAAATTTTCTTTTTTTTTTTTCGGTTAATAATTTTAGAATTGAGGAAAAAGTTTACTCATGATATTCCTTATTAAAATGTTCTAAAAGTGTACAGATTCAATTAGTTCATCCATTTTAATAATCAATTAAAATTTATTGATTCTTGAGGCTTCTACGTAGTTCACTTGCCACCAAGACTTGCAAATAGTAAAACATTATTACTCCAGTGAAGCTACAGCTGTCAGATAAGCCCTGGCTATGTAGTGACATTCTTTATGTCTCGAGGGTAACCCAAGTAATATGTAACCGCTATATCAACTACTTGTACTTCTTTAAGCTAAGAAACTGATTGGACTTTTGTGTAAGTTTATTTCAAATTTAAAAAACAAATTCGTAAATGTTTTTCATGTCTTGTTGTGAAGGTTGCTGTAAGGACATCCCTTGCTTATCCTCGTTATATTGATACCCTTAAAATAGAACAGTTAGGTGTAGTATTTCAGGTGGGTATAGATTTACAACAATAGCACTATAAAGAGATAATGTGTAAAAAAGGATGTATGACCATAGCATTGTTAAGAGTTAATGTGCTGAAAAGGATTTATAACCGTAGCACTTTAAAAAGATAATGTGTTAAAAATGATTTATAACCATAGCACCATAAGGAGATAATATGTTGAAGAGTACTTACAACTACGGCACTTTAAAGAGATAATGTGTAAAGAGATAATGTATTGACAAAGATTTATAACCATAGCACTATAAAAAGATAATGTGTTGAAAATGATTTATAACCATAGCACAATAAAGAGATAATATGTTGAAAAGTACTTATAACCACGGCACTACAAAGAGATAATGGGTTGAGAACGATTTACAACCATAGAACTAGAAAAAGATAATGTTTTGAAAGATTTACACCCATAGCACTATAAAGAGATAACGTGCTGACGAGGATTTAAAAACCATAGCACTATAAAGAGATAACGTGTTGACGAGGATTTACAACCATAGCACTATAAAGAGATAACGTGTTGACGAGGATTTACAACCATAGCACTATAAAGAGATAACGTGTTGACGAGGATTTACACCCATAGCACTATAAAGAGATAACGTGTTGACGAGGATTTACAACCATAGCACTATAAAGAGATAACGTGTTGACGAGGATTTACACCCATAGCACTATAAAGAGATAATGTGTTGAGAAGGATTTTTAATCCATTAAAATCGAATATGTTCCCAGCCATAATCTAGCCGATCTCTTATCTGCAGTTGTGACACTTTAACGGGTTCACTTTCAGTCCTCAAATAAAAAAAAATTCTGCTCATTACTCCTAAAGCTCAACTGTAAACTTTTTAGGTGACCAAAGGTGATTCTATTGCATTTTCAGCAGGGCCATAAGGAGATGGAAAAGCTCACCGCCGCATCATATAATACCCAGTAAAGGGGAATTGCATACGGTCCTGAACAGGTGAGAAGTGCTGGAGTATGAAGATACCGAAAGCAAAACTGTATTTCTTATTTAAAGTTTCTTAAAGTGTGCAGATTCAATTAGTTCATCCATTTTAATAATCAATTAGATTTTATTGATTCCTGAGGCTTCTAAGAAGTTCTCTTTCCACCAAGACTTGCAAATAGTAAATCATTTTGTTACTCCAGTGAAGCTACAGCTGTCAGATAAGCCCTGGCTATGTAGTGAGAATCAACTGTTACTATTCTTTATGTCTCGAGGGAACCCAAGTAATATGTGACCACTATACCAACTAATTGTATTTTTAAGCTAAGAAATTGTTTTTACGGAAATGTACACGGAAGCAACAGATCAGGCCACAGAGTTTAAGAGTTCAGAATTAAGTTTCTTGTCACTCAAAGTTTTGGAAGTATTAGCCATTTTGTTTTATCCATAAGCTTCTGGCATGACAACTTTTGTAGATTTAAGCAGCGGCTACTTTGCTTGGCGACTTCTTTGATAAAAAGACTCAATTTTTAAAAAAAAATTAGATTAACATGTTTAAAATGCTGTCTCCTAATAATCTTTAGTCCACGCTTTTCGTGGAAACCATGTGTAGGCCAGAGCTCTCAAAGTGAGACGCCAAACATTTACCTTATATCTTATCTCAACGATCCATAGGGATACTATCGACTTCATTCTCCACAACGATGTAGCTAAAGATTTGATAGAATGGCTGAAAACAACAAGGATTCCCGACGAAACTTTCTTTGCCACACTCAACTTCAACTCTAAATTAAACATTCCAGGAACATATAATGGTAAGAAAGGGTTAAGTCTATTGCGTTGTTTAGCTCACACTATAAAGCTATCTGAAAGTGAGGATTGATTCGATCAAATGCACATTCAACTCGTCTATTGTTTTCGGCCACCTTAAAACGAACTGAGATTTTGCCTCCTTTTGTATTCTCTGGATTAGATTCAGGGGACAAAATAAGTAAAGGAAGGACTCAGCTGCTTGTATTGTCTACATCAAACTTAGGAGACATAGTAAGTTAATGAGCGACCCAGCTGCTTGTATTGTCTACATCAAACTTAGGAGACATAGTAAGTTAATGAGCGACCCAGCTGCTTGTATTGTCTACATCAAACTTAGGGGACATAATAAGTTAAGGAAGGACTCAGCTGTTTGTATAGTCTAGATCAAACTTAGGCGACAAAATAAGTTAAGGAGGGACTCAGCTGCTTGTATAGTATAGATTGAACTTAGGGGACATAATAAGTTAAGGAAGGACTCAGCTGCTTGTATAGGCTAGATCAAACTTAGGGGACATAATAAGTTAAGGAAGGACTCAGCTGCTTGTATAGTCTAGATCAAACTTAGGGGACATAATAAGTTAAGGAGGGACTCAGCTGCTTGTATAGTCTAGATCAAACTTAGGCGACAAAATAAGTTAAGGAGGGACTCAGCTGCTGGTATTGTCTACATCAAACTTAGGGGACATAATAAGTTAAGGAGGGACTCAGCTGCTTGTATTGTCTACATCAAACTTAGGGGACATAATAAGTTAAGGAGGGACTCAGCTGCTAGGGGAGATAGATAGTTAAGGAGAAATTTATGTGGTAGATAGTTGAGGAGAAATTTATGTGTTATATTTCTCTAGATCACTTTCCTAGCACCTTTAAGGGAAGATGGTATTCAGCCTGCTTAATCTTCAGTCAGCGCAGTAAAACTATAACAAGTTTTGTTGTTGTTTTGGTTTACGGTCCTAGAAAAATTACAAAAATGATGGTACCAATTGAAAATGATAGATTTTGAAGAATATTTTTTATTAATCGATACACTGAGAATGATAAAAAGAAACTAGACAAACGTTTTATTTTGTTGTTTTGTTGTTAAAATAGAAGGGGTTTTTTTTTCCTCCTCAACCAGATAAATTAAATTCATAAATTAATTTACATATTTTAGAAAAAAAAAGAATAAAGGAATTTCTTTGTGTGTGCCCACTCTTAATGTTCCATTTGGTTCTTTTCCATTGCAAAATCGATTCAATTTTATTTTTCAAGGAAATGTCAAGAATCGTTTGAATTCGTACAATCGGTACAAAATGTGGTACCCTTCCCACTGTTCTTCAGGGTGGTTTGTGAGGAAGGTCTGCATTCTCTCCACTGGTAGGTTTGTTTCCTTGACGGCGTATTAATTACATAATTATAGCCAAGTTTAGTCAACAACACTGAAGCCACACGCGTCTACATCATTCGAGCACTTTCCCAACGATCTATGTTTGAATGGCTTGCCTGTGAGCGTAACAACAAGCATGGTTTTGTACATGTATAAAATGATGAGACATAACAGTTCAATTCTTTACTTATGATATATCTGTGTACGTGTGCATCTATCGTAGATTCTATCCATATATGTATGCATGCATGCATGTATGTATGTATGTATGTATGTATGTATGTATGTATGTATGTATGTATGTATGTATGTATGTATGTATGTATGTATGTATGTATGTATGTATGTATGTATGTATGTGTATAAACTATATATATATATGTATGTATGTATGTATGTATGTATGTATGTATGTATGTATGTATGTATGGACACACACACATGTACTGTACATAAAATTATATCATAAATCACTATACCCATACTCTTTCCCTTTTCGTTCCCCAAATCAACCAGGTGATCTTCCTGAGCTGGGGACAACTCCAAATATGTTCGCCAATAAGTTCTACCTGCATAAAGACCGTGTCGTGATTGGCTGCCTGGAGGAGAAGCTGTTTAACGATACCAGAGACGAGTATCGTGGCACAAAGACCTTCGATACGACCGTATATGAGCAACTGGAATTCGTGAAAAATCATGTACCGATAAGATAGTATCGAATACTGCAAAATGTCATTATTATTTCAATTTAAAAAAATAAAATAGCCAGCCTATAAATCAGAAAAAAGCTTAACACATTCTTAGAGTCAGAGTAACTATGTTCAACAATATGATTCTTCTATCGTTGAAAAAAAAACAATAATTATTTTAGATTCTTTAAATAAAAAATTGCATTTTTTAAAATCATTATGAAATTGTATCATAAAGCAGATTGAATAGAGGTCTATGAGTTTCATATATCAAACCTTGTTCTATATTTAATGATAAAATTATTGGATATCTCTCAACCGATAATCCTATAGACCGTGTACTTACATAAACCGTATATTGTTTAAGACGAAAATTATTTTTTAAGAGAAAATTTTTTTTTAATGAAAGGGCTTAGGAGACACGGAATGACAGTAATGAATCATATGAATAGGGAAGTAAAGTCAAAATATTTCACGTACTTCACTAACATCAACGTTTAGCCAGTGGTTTTAGACAATACAGCAATATTTTACTGTGCATCAAAAGTAAGATTACTTCTAGTGTGTTAAAAAGTTTTAAGGATATAGGAGAGATATGCCCTGAGTCTGAATGAACCTCATGTGTTGTGTGTAAAACACATCGATTAATGTGTAATTAATGTGTTTGTTGTGAGCAAAATACAGCAATTAATGTGTTGTGAGTATAACACATCAATTCACGTGATTGTAAGTAAAACACAATAATTGATCTGTTGTGAGTAAAACACAACGATTGATGTGTAGTGAGTAAAAACACAACAATTGGTGTGTTGTGAGAAAATGATGTAACACTTCAGATGGATGTAAAATGATAAAACCTTACCTCTGTCTGACTCAGATTGTTTAGAACCAGATATGACGTCACACTTTTTCTCCATATTATTTTTTTCGTTCTTTTTATATATATGTTGCTCTTTCTGTGAAGATTTATAAAAAATTGATTTTGCTTGATGTAGATACGCTTTAAATTTGTTATCGACAGCTTTAATTTGTAAAAAAATGTTTTTCAAATGTTTTGATCGATCGGTATTTATTGTTCTGAAGAATTAAAAAAAAAAAAAAAAAGATTGCTATTTTGGCCATTTTACAATTTTAACTGTTCTGTGTGTGCGTGTGTGTATATATATCTTTATATATATATATATATATATATATATATATATATATAATATTAACTCACACATATATACAAAGAGTGAGAGGGAAAGAGAAATGAGACACACAGACGGACAGAGGGAGCGGGGAAGAGAAACAAAGAACGAGATAGAATTATGGACAAAGAGCAAGAGCGATTCACAGACATAAAGAATGAGAGATAGGGACAGATTAATAGACAGACAGACAGATAGATAGATAGATAGATAGATAGATAGATAGATAGATAGATAGATAGATAGATAGAGATAGATAGAGAGATAGATAGATAGATAGATATATGGATGGATGGATTTAAAGGGAGATAGAGAGAAACAGAATGAAAGAGAAAGAGATAGAGGTGGGAGAGAAGGAGGGAGAGGCATAAAAGAGTGAGAGAGGAGTAAGAGAGATTTTTTTTTTATTTATGTTTTTTTCCTTTCTTTGTTTTCTGTTTCCTAAATGTCTTATTTTTTTAAGTTCTTGGTTTTTTTTCGATACGAATTTCTAAAATAAGTTACATCAGTTGATGTTCCAAATGCTCTCAAACTCCACAAGGAATAAAAATATAAAATTATTGTGCGTGCATATTATAATAAAACAAAACCCATTTAATAACCCCCTCCCCCCTTTCTTCCCTCTTTCCTTTTCCCGACTATCACTCTGAACTTAAGTAGTGTTGTAAGCTCGTAGCTTTTTATTTTTGCCTAATTTATAGAGCAATTTCTCTTTCTTTCCTTGTCTTTCGCTCCCCCCCCCCCCCTCACCTCACACACACTCCTTTTCTCTCTGTCTCTGTCTGTCAGTCTGTCTCTCTATGTCTCTCTCTGTCTGTCTCTGTCACTCTCTCTCTCTCTCTCTCTCTCTATCTATCTATCTATCTATCTTCATCTCTACCTCTATCTCTCTCTCTATCTATCTATCTATCTATCTATCTTCATCTCTACCTCTATCTCTCTCTCTCTCTATCTATCTATCTATCTTCATCTCTACCTCTCTATTTGTATTTCTTAGGTCTGCTTCTTTCTTTCTATCTGCCTGTCTGCCCATCTGTGTGTATCTATTTATCTTCTTTCTCTCACATCTTCATCAAGCTATAATCAAGGTTAGACTAAGCCTAGCTTCTACTTTCTTACAGTTCGTGTCACTTATGCTCTGTTTACTGAGACATTTAGCCGAAATCACCGACTCCTCCTCTCCGAGATTAGATCTAGAACTTGTCTGTGTTTACAAATGTACGATTTCAAAGGCACGACTTTCCACTTTTTTCTCACGAACGTTTAGAGGTTGGAACCTACTC
The DNA here is from genome assembly GCA_033675545.1 of Elysia crispata. NCBI lineage: Eukaryota > Metazoa > Mollusca > Gastropoda > Plakobranchidae > Elysia > Elysia crispata. The sequence goes on along the minus strand of JAWDGP010003737.1, from coordinate 7,706 downwards.
TCTTTTACCAGCAACGCATACAAGTTAGACAGGTATTATCAAATCTGACTCTCTGCCGAAGACTCTCAAGGGAATCATTGGAAGATTAACCGAGGTCAGTTGTTATAATAATTAAAATAAATTCTATTGCAATGAGGTCACTTTTCTCCCATCAATAGCTCTCTGAAACATTTTTAAGACCTCACTGTAACTCGGTATCATCAAAGATTACGAAAACTTTGTCTTGCAATCTATCAGGATAAAGAAGAGTAGGCTACGTATTTCAAATCAATAGAAAAATATGTTATCAGGTCTAAAATGTAGGATTACTAAAAAGAACTTTAAAAAATCTCTTTGGAAGGACTTATCTATCTTCTTTTTTTATTATTATTATTATTGTTATTATCATCAGTTTTGTTATTTTTACCATCATTATAATAAACATCATCATCATCATTTTTATTACTATTGTTTTTTTTGTTTTTTTTTTTTTTTTGTTCATGCAAAGTGCTTTAGGGCAATGGGTAAATGAGTATCTATTTAGCATAAACCATAGACTTGACGGATTTAATGAAGGTTGGGAGAAGAAGAGAATGAAAGAGAGAGAGAGAGAGAGAGAGAGAGAGAGAGAGAGAGAGAGAGAGAGAGAGAGAGAGAGAGAGAAAGAAAGAAAGGGGGAGGGCGGTGGCATCAAAGGGACAAATCTGGCTTGGTAATTCAACTTTTTTGTCTTCATATAGCACTTGAGTAAAAATTTCTGAAGTCTAGGATAAAATGTGTGTTGCAAACGTAAATACATCTCTCTCTCTCTCTCTCTCTCTCTCTCTCTCTCTCTCTCTCTCTCTCTCTCTCTCTCTCTCTCTCTCTCTCTCTCTCTCTCTCTCTCTCTCTCTCTCTCTCTCTTTCTCTCTTACAAAGACAAGATGTCAAAATTTAAAAAGCAGCCTACCTCTTCAATGAGTAGGAATGTACAGTTTTGAAGGTTAAATATTACAAGTTATTTATTACCCCAAAACCTGAAGATTTTGCTTAATGCGTAGAATGGTACTGTTCGTTTTTAACAAAGTTTCAATTATTGAGAGATATGTAGAGACCTTGAAAACTTACACTGAAGCTTCTCTGATGTGAACTTCTCATGATAACTGAATTAAAAGGAATATAAAATTGAAACTTACTGCATTAATTTTTTCCACAGGTTTTATGAGGTTTAACCGATTATTTATGAGATTTGACCAAGGCTGAAATGATTCTGATAGGCAATGAGAATCATGCCTCTCTTCTCCGGATATCTGAGTCAGCTTATGTAAATTTCGGGTAACATATAAAGATAGCCAATAAAATCATGAATCTTGTTTGTATAGCACAGGTATTTCCGTCACTACTTTACTTATAATTTTTTAAAAAATTTAAAAAAAAACATCAACAACATCAACAACAACAAAAACAACAACAACAATAATAATAATAATAATAATAATAATAATAATAATAATAATAATAATAATAATAATAATAATAATAATAATAATAATAATTTCGAGCAAAACTTTTGTTTACAAATTTGACTTTAACATGCCAGATAATAAATGTGTTGTTGAACAAAAATAACTTTTTAAAAATTGTATTTTTACATGTTTAGATCTATAATCAGAGAACGGAACAGTCGTGAATATGTTTCATATAAATAAGCAGAATTATACTTCATTATACTTTCTAAATGGAAAAGAACAACTATGTTGAATTTTTTTAAAATCTCATTTAGACTTTGAAGCTGTAGATGGCCGCCGCCATGGTAAATAAGTTTCTTGTTTTCATTTTGTTTTAAAAATCTACTTCATTGATTCAACTGCCGAAGAGAAAGGTTACTTTTACTGTAGAACATTTAATCACGGCAAAGTCCAGATCTAAGAATTTAAGTATTTAAATATATCTGAATTTATGATAAAAGCAAAATGAAAATATGTATAACACACACCCAAAAATATAATTTATCTTTTTTTTTTCTTCTAAAAACGCATGCTCAGACAATAAGAACAAAACAAACGCACATAATATTTAAATATGTGCAAACAATTGTAATGTCCTTACGCGAAGCAGCATATAGCAAGGAAACATCTTGTCCAATACTTTTTTTATCCCTTTTCAGCATGAATATTCTCATGGAAGCACAAAATTCTTTCATTAATAAAGCACATTACACCAATAACTTGTGATATCAATGCATTAAAAATGTATCTAGAAACTTTAGTTCCGGGTTTGTTGCTAAAGGCTAACAAATGCTGCTCCTGTATGTTGGCTTGCATAGATCAAATTGCTAAAAAAATACAATTTAAATATTATTCTTTGCAAATGTTAAAGAGTTGATGCTAAAAAATGTTATATTTGTCCATATCAGGCTGGAATGAGGCATTAACATGATGCGCTTAGCTTAACCGAGGTGACAGGCAAATGTTCCTCTGTAAAATCAAAAATGCTAAAAGATCAAATTTGCACATAAAAAAAGATAGATGGAATCATGTTCCTAGGGCTGCGCATTGTTCATTCTGGATGGCTTCAGCAGTTTAGAATATTGACATTGCAAAATATTGTGTATGTCTAGGTAGATTGTAACAATCCTCTCTGTAATGATTACAAAAAAGTAAGCCAGAAAGCCAAATGAAATGCTGATAATGAGAGCATAATAATGCTTTTTGGCAATAAACAAAATCCAGATGCTCAAGATTTATGTCAAAGGTCCGCTTTGGAACTTGCTGATCATGCTAAAACTCAACCTAGGTCTAGGTGGAGAACATTTTCTATTGGCTTGAATTTATCTGATCTCTCTAAATAAGTAAGCAAGCCCTCTCAAACATACATCGATGAAAACGGAACATTTTGTGTGCTGTTTTATGAGACGTTCGCGCAAAAATATAAAATAGAGACCCATATCAAAATAAATGTCTTATGTCATTTTCACATTGTAGTAGTGAATTCACATGTGCAACATTATACGTAATGTAAAATGTATATGTTACCCAAAACTGTTGTTTGAACAACTGAATGACATTTAAGTTTACATAAGCCTTTCCAAACATGATTGTGGAACCTGCCTTATGTATACATGGACTCCGAGATTTTTTATTATACTGAAGTAAATAAAAGGGGATCTAGATTAACTGAGGCCATACATCTAGAACTCTCCATAAGCTAAGCTCTGATTTGGTTTAAAATGGGTGAAATTTTTCTTGACTATTGCGGATTTCCTTATTTTGTGTATTCGGCTGCCTCCCAATTCTTGATTTGGGTCCAAAATGGAACTGGGCACATTCGCTGATTCAGGGCTGCTGCAATGCCTGCAAATCACACATCTGACATTCTTGTCAAGAAACAGAAAAGTCTACATCTGCGGCTCGTGCCGTCAAAAACGTGTAGGGCAAAGTGGAAGTTTTATGTTTCAATGGCAATAAAATTAACATCAGATTTGAATGGCTGCACAGAAGTATGAAAAAAAAATTTGCAAGGCTTTCATATTTAATTAGTACATTGAGAACATAAGAGAAAACAAAAGAAAGAAAAGAGATTAATCAACTCTAATGCTATGAAGATAATAATATTCCCTACTTGATTTGAGAGGTGATGTTGATCGTTCTATGACTTGTATAAGAGTTGATAAAAAAAAAATCACCAGGCTGGTGCAGCCCTGAAAGGTTGATTTCTAACGTTTCTGCCTGACTTGAACTGAAAGACCATGTCAACAGTTCATCTAATGTATTCATAATGAACACTGAGCAACATTTTGCTTACAATCAAGCATGGACATAACTACATATTTAGATCTAGATCTAGTTAAGGTAGAGCGCATTCACATAATGAAAAATTCCAGCAATTTTAGGCCAACAATTTTAAGTGCCTTGCAACAGTTACCTACAAGTGACAATGTAGTGCAAGCTTTGCAGTGAAACAGCACAATGTACAACAGTTTAGCATAAGGCACATTGGAGCTATTAAAAAAAATGATTTAAAAAAGAGAAAGGTAAGAAGGGGTAAGCGTAGAAAACTATGGATGACAACTTGGCCGGCAGGTTCAATGTTTTCAGATGCCTGTAGTATGACACCATCTTGGCCCATCCCTCAGTGACCTGTCTCGCCCTTCAGTGTTTTCAATTATTTCTTATTGCCAGTTTGTACTATACACATGTTCTTTTTTTATTCACACCTGGTTTCAAAAAAAGATAAAAAAAAAAATTCAAACTCTTGGTAGAATCATCATAGAGATCATAAAGGCCTATATGTATTAATTCATTTCATAAAAGAGAATTTGCCTCAAAATATCACAAAAATTAGCCAAGTCGGGCATATCTCAAATTGCCCGACTTGGATTATACAAAGACAAGGAAAGCAAAAGAGTCAAAGTCCAATTTTCCTAATACAAATTCTATAGAGTGTTTGGGCAAATTCACTTTTACTTACCTTGGTGAATGATAGGCCTATCATGAAGGGTTTGGCACTGAGATCAGCAATCAGAAGCAATGTGCCACTGCTCGAGCTGTCACTAATCCGGAGCGCGGAATATAAATCAGTCGCTTGGTGCTCGGAAAGGCCAGTTTAAATTCTATAGTAGTTGCTTGTTGTTAAATTTTTTTACATATTACATCTAGTTTATATATTGACTTGATCTTTTTTTTTTTTGGTTATATTGTGTTTCAATACAAAATGACCTCTTTTTAGGGGATAAAAACAAGTGGGGCATGGCTCACCCTGCCCATTTGCACGAGCTGCCCTTGAAATTCTACTAATAGTAATTAGGTTATAAAATCCTGCAAAATGCCTTCAGTTTTTACAATTTTAAATTAAGTCTGGACTCTAATTTAATTTTTCACTGCTCCAACTCCTAAATCTCCAGCTTTGATCTGTGTTTTCGGTTTTGATTTTGTTTGCCCATGGTCTGGTTCTGAAGTTGGGCTTTATTTGGAAATGCGGGCAATAAACAGTAGATTGATTCCTTCGATTAAATTTTAAAGAAGTCATAGTCAGGTCTAATTACTAGTACTAGAGTCTCAATCTGTTAGAATTAAATGTCAGTATCTCAATTTTTTGGAATTAAAAAGTTATTGCCACAAGAAACAAAGTATTTGCCATTCCCCAAGATCATCAGCGTTTAGTATAAAGAAAAATTTTCTTGGAATGGATATGAAAATTATTACTTGTAGATCTTACGGATACTGGTGTTGAAAAAGATTAGTAGGTGATCTGGCACATTAGGGATAGATCTAAGTTTAGCTTGCTTTCACTAAGATTGAAATCTAGTCCTAGCTACATCTTAATATAGTTCAAGGTGTAAGTTTTCAGTATTTGTTTATGTAGGCTGACTTAAATCTTCTCGGAACCAACCATGAAATCACGTGATCATTGGTAAATAAACCAAAAACAATGGCAGATGCTACATACATCTCTATCGAAAACACACCTTTACTTATCAAATCATTTAACCAAACAAACATTCTACAATGCACGCAACTTTTAAAGTAACAACACACATAACATTCCTAATGACTATAGATCAACATTGATCAAAGGTCAGAAACTTTTTGCAGATCATTTTGTGATTGGAATTGGTCACCGAAACCTACAATTTTTTCGCAATTAAGAGATATTTTAGTTTTTTTATATCTTTTTTTTTTTTAATTTTATACCATGCAGTTTTATATTCTGAACGGAAAAAAAAATTTACCATGTGAACTTAAAATTGAAAGTGGCAGTACCGGTATATAGAAAAAGTGGACATGGTTCAAAACAGAATGTCTCTATTTTCCATGAAATTAGTGGATGGAAATTAATATTGAGCAATAACTTATGCTTAGAGAATGATTTTTAGCATGATAATAATGCTTTTAATGTTGCATATCAAGTTAACTATTTTCTCTTAGAAAAAGAATTATCTTAGAAACACCTGGCAATAAATATTGAAAAAGGACTTGGGATTATGGTATAATCGACATTATTTTTACTCCATTATCTCACAGCTTTCTTGCTCCATAAGATTTATTTTTGTTTTGGCTTTTTTTTTGTTGTTGTTTTTTTCCAGCAAGATGTTGCATCTGCAAAAGCTAGTGTGGAATGTTGCATCTGCCAAAGCTTGTGAGGACTTTATGGTTTGGTGGTATACTCCCAACACTGCATGACTAAACTGAATGATATTACATGTACTATCTGTCTATCTTCAGGGCCTGACTAGCAGCTGGAACCAGGACAGTGAGGTGATACCGTATAGAGCATGCAGGTGGCCAGAATTGTAGACAAATTTAGGGATGACCACAAAAAAAAAAATCCCAAGCTGCTCAAGGAGAAAGTTAAGCACTACCTGAAGGTCAGTTGCTGTAAGCTTTGCTAATGACACAATTAAGACAACTCAGTTTTAGTTTGGGTAAGCTGGAGATGTTATTAATTTACTGCAGTTGAAAACGTTATTTTGTCTTTCTGACAGATGAGTTTCATTCAACAAATTTGTATGACTCTTAAATAAACTAATGTTCAAATCATTATCTCATTGATGCACATTCTTACACTTAAAAGAATTGTGTTACTTGAAAAAATTATTGTCATTGCCTTATTTGGTTCTATTAAGCTATTGTTTGTTTATTTTTTGTTTAATATAAACTGGTTAAATGGTGTTTTTTTTTATAAACATGTTGAATGGATTTCCTTAAAAAAAAGAACGATATTTTTTAAAACATTGGTTTGATATTTTGTCTTTATTCTTTTGTGCTGCTTAGCTCATCCTTTTAGTTATAAATTTGATGTGTCTATACACATAAATGTATTTTTGATGCAGCTTCTTGAGTCAACATTCAGAGTGGAACCTTAGATAAATCATTGCCTTCTCTTGAAGGAAAATCTGTCTGCATTGTCTGCATCCTTGAAGGTCAAAGATCTCAGCAAGGCAACCAAAGTGCAGTGATCCATGCAGGTGAGGAAACCTTTCAGTGCTAGGTTTACAATAATGATGAACAGGAATATTTGAGTTTTAAGAGATAAATCATGCAGGTGAGGAAATCTTCCCTCGCTAGTTTTCCAACAATCATGAAGAAGTCTGTTTGAGTTTTAAGAGATGAATCATGCTGGTGAAGAAATCATTCTTTGATGGACTTTCAGTGTTGTTGAAGAAGTCTGTTTGAGTTTTGAGAGGTCAAATGGAGTAGGAGCATGCCCAAGCCCCTTGCTCTGGGGAGAAGGGAGGGGTTGTTTTCATCCTTGCTGGGGAATAGGAGGTTATGTAGGGCATAACCAGAGTGTTGCAGGGTCTCTCTGGCAAGTGTCTAAGCTAGGCTCTTGGCAATGGATAAGTCTGGAAACTATCCAGTTTTGTCCTGTCAAAAAAAATAGGCTTATTTGACCAGCAACGAAAAGCATTTGTTGTGAAGTGAATGAACAAAAGTAGGCAGTTCTTTAGCTGACGCTTTCTCCCCTTCTTACTCTGGCAAGAAAAAGGATGCTTTTGCTTTTTTTTTTATTGAGAAAGTTTTAACAGCTTTTTAATTATATTTTTTTCAAATTTATGATGAGACAAAACTTTTTAACAGGTATAACGTACTTTAGATTGAGCTTTTTTTTGCAAATAGTATTGCCTCTAATTTTATATCAAATATGAAGAGCGTCTGTTTGATTTAGTTAACTTTGATGTAGTCCGATCAAGATCAACTCTATCCAAAGGATTTGTTGTCTGTTTGAAAATTATCCTGATATTTCCT
>JAWDGP010003736.1:0-26026 GCA_033675545.1 Elysia crispata | reverse complement strand
ACAAAGATTTCTATAAAAATGCCATTTTCACGCATTGCATTAGAGGTAAAAGTTGCAACTAAATTTTGTTTATTCTTCAATGGTCCTGAATGAGTGAACCAAGTGCATAATATCTTTGCCTATATTGCACCTGTTTATCTTTATAAAATCTCTCAGTATACTTTAATTCCTCATAGTTGAGTTTCAGTTGTAAACACAATGCGTTGATTTAAACATATCTGATGTACATGTAAGCATTTTTGGTAGGCTATCCCCTAGTACAATGGGATCAATAGCCACTTAAAGTTCTTTCATCTATTCTTCCCTACATTTTTAGAGCAGCAGGAAATGGATCTCTCGTATATCTGCGATTATTCTTTCATAAGTCTGTTTACTACAAGCATAAGCATATGATGCTGTTCTGTCTCACTGTTTTAGCCATACAGTGCCGAACCTTTTTGTTGTCTTTTAATTCATATAAAGCCTTTAATTAGTAGAAAAAAGAAATTTGTCTACAGTACTGCTATAGTATTTCAAATTACCATCTCAGAAAAAGCAAAAAACAAACAAACAAACAAAAAAACCAGATAAGCTATAATTTTAAACTATCATATATAAATCTTACATGTAAAAAAGCACAAGGATTTTTTTCTGTCTTACTGTTCATTTATATTATACAATACCTGAAATCTGACAAATCGTTTTACTTTACTTGTCTTAGTAGGAGAATAGATGATCGATGTATCTTATCGGTAACTATGCTAACTACCTGCAGCATCAACAGCTTGGCTTGGCCAGTCACTGTTTGTGGTGGGTAGCTGAGTAGTCGCGGTCAGTGGCAATGGAATCTCATAGGCTCCAGCTTCTGGCACGATGTCCAGCGGGTTAGCATAGGGGTTATAGGCTGCATCGTAGGGGCTAGTATACTCAGAGCTATTCTCGAGTGTCTCATAATGCTGAGTAGATAACCTGTTTCCAGGTGTGCCCTGCGGCACAATTCTTAGCATGCTCCCATCTGAATCATTACTTCTTGTCTTTAACTCCATACCATCGCTGATTTGTTCATTAGGTTGTTGTCTAGTGTCCTTTTGCTTCCTGTTGTTGAGTCACATGAATTACATTGTCCATTTTATAATTTTATATGGCATCAACTTAAGTCATAAATAGAGATTTCAAAAGATTTTCATTTCTAAAATTAACATCATCTTGATGAATAGGTGCTATAGAAGGACAGGTTTACGGCTTTTCATCAACCAACAAATGAGATGTAAGGTTCTCAAAGAAGATTATACTTAAAAAAAAACCCAACAAACATTGTGGTTTTAAAATTGAATATCAAACAAGCAGTTCTCACTCATTTTATATTAAAACGGATTTGTTATAATAAATTTTACCTCGACATAAACAACCCAATGGCGGCAGCTGCAGCTACAGCGAAAACAACAGCGGCCACGAGTGGCAGTTATTGCCCAGGTTTTCTCTCTTGATCGCCTTGCACGACTTGTACAACTGATGCAAGACCGGTGATACAAAATTAAGCAGAAAGCAAGTATCTTGCACCTACTTACACAAATATCATTGATAATCCAATATCATATCAATAAGAAGAGAAAATTTAACATTGACACAGATTTATATTCTTGGGTGATCACTTAAAAGGATGAGGAAAAGGACCTATTAAGTTGATCGTTGCAGAGGCTATGCATGGTCAACATAGAACACTAAGAGACAAATAAGAAAGATGTAATGAATTCAACCAAAAGGTGTTTGTGCTTGCTATGTGCAGTATGTGCCTGATTATCCTGTGTTGCTAGTGAAGTATGAACACTATATCTTTAAATGTCTATAACATATCAAATGTCTATAATATCAATGCACTTGAATAATTAAACTTTATTAACGTTGCCGATTGAAAATCTTTCACATATCTTTTTTGTTTGCCAATATCTCAACATACTCATAATATATATATATATATATATATATATATATATATATATATATAAACTTTACATAATATTCTTGGCACAATACAGTCATTATGTAATCTTGTTAAAGGGTATCGATGTGACTGCCATAGAAATAATATAATCTCTTGTGGAAAGATCAACTTTTAAGGGGTTACAATGATATTTCAGTATTTTGTAAAACCTGGTAAATTAGAACATTCTGATATGCCATTTGGGAAAACACCCTCCTTTAATCAAGGTTTTAAGAAATAGAGGTTGTTATTCAACACTAGTTTAAAATGCTGTATGGCTTTGTTCGCAGTTGTCCTAGGCATGTCTTCGGTTGAAAATTCCACAAAGTCAAAATAGAAAAATATATAAGAGTCCTGATTTTCAACTATCAATGTAAGATTGTATGTATTTACATATTTTTTTAAGTTATTTTATTTAAAGTTGCAAAAGTACGAGTGCAATCTTCAATACTTTAATATGATTATGCTTTATGTGCATATTAGGCAAAATGATTTCCCTAATGTTATTGACTGTCAACGGTAGGCCAAAAAAAACAACTGCTGAATGTTCACATTATGCACCACCAATTCACGTTCAACACTTCGAGACTGTTTTTGAAATACAAAGCAAACCGCTACCGTTAAAGGGAAGGTAAATCTGAACCCTCAAAATAAAAAAAAACACCACATCTTATAGGAGATCAGTCCTGTTTTGCACCAATGCGACTGTCTTTCGTCTAGTGACCAGTTTTCTTTTCTATTCACATTAGACAAAATTTCTATCTTGTGGTCCAGGCGTCCTGTTGGCGGTCCAAGTGCTCAACCATAACCTCAGTAGATTGTTTTACAGCCTTGAAATATCAGTTCGTATTAAAGATTTTCCACAGATGTAATGAAAAATATATTTTGACACGTGTTGAGAAGATAAATAGCATAAGTCATTGTTGAAACATGAAAGTTAGTCGAAATGTAATTTCCATCATCACTGATAGTAAAAATTTTCAAGGAGAATTTCCAGGTAAACATATAGACAAAGATACCTGAGTACAAGTTGTTGTCTCTTGGCAGCAGAAATTTTCTTATGATGATAAATTTGATGTATGCATACAAGGCAGTCTCTTCTCCACTTTCATAATGCGAAACGTAAAGTGACCAAGATACTACTAGTATCTCGGTCACTTTACGTTTACGTTTACTAGTATTACTAGTTCTTGCGTGAAATTAATTCATGCATGATAAAGATTATGTTTGTGAATAAAACCTGTTTGATGAACAATTCAAGCTCAACTGAAATGCCTCATAAGAGACAAATTGTTTTGCAAAACGCGATGTTCGCTGAGTAAAGTCCACACTTGAAATAGGAAGCAATCTCACGAGATTTGATCAAATTTGAAGGCAGGCCGCTAAATATAGACGATTTTTTTAAATATCACAAGACTTCAGGGTTGCTATTGTTGATTCTTGATAAAGCGTTTTCATCTATATTATACTTTCGTAAGTGTCCTGCATAATGTGGGGAAATTTAGCAATGACAGATATCTTTTCGGACGAGATGGTCATAGCTATTTGATTTTAATGATTTGAAAAAAAAAGTAGTGTGCTCTCCATGAAGAAACGAACATTACCCTGTTTGCTTTTAACTTTGGTCTTCTCTGCTGAGCGCCAGTGTTCCTACAAGACGTTTCCATAAAGAGGCTTCTCATCATTGAAACATCTATCCGAAATGTTGCAGGGAAATGGTTGTGCACAATGATTGTTTAATTTGACCGAAGGTTATCTGGTTCTCACAGTTTTAATCAATTTTCTGAGGTTAATAGCCTTCTGTGCATGGAGCAGTGCCTGCTGAGATGTGATGCGATAGAGATGCCTTGTAAATACTGATGTGGAGAAAAGTCCGACACAGCAAATCATTATGGAGTACTATAACAAGAGTAAAACCTTTGCCCCAAAGTATCGTGAAGACTTGCTAAAGACGATCTCATAATTAAAAATAATACCAAAGGAAATGATTTCTAAGACATTATTAACTAAACACTGGAATGAAGACCAAATGATTTACATAAAATCTGCTTTTAATCAAAAGATGCGATATTGTTTAATCAAATCAACAGTCATGGGTACCTGCGACTAGATCTGTCTTTAACATAATCAGGAAGACTGAATTGATAAATTCTGGAGAGTTTTTTCACCCTCTGTAATCCCCACAATTATGATCTCCTCACATCATTTAAATTTAATTATGTGTGGAGATATGAGACTCACAGGGATTTAGAATAAATAATGACTTACAACTCGTGCATGAGACGGAACACTTTTTTCCCTATGTGGTATTCAATTTCATTTTAATTCAAGAATCTTTATGACAACTTACAGTACTTTATGACGATTTCATGATATGCCGGCGAAATTTTTAGACATTAATCTTTTTCTGTTGAAAACAGAAAAGCCAATAAATTTAAATAAATCAATGACCATGATTAAACCGGTGTCAAAAGCTAGAAAAAAAAATTCATGGATTAAATTTACTTTAGTTCATTAGTCAAAGTAAAAGTGCGCTAAGCCCATGTTCTCAGTCACTAAATGTGCAGCTGAAGCAAGATATGAAGCTGGGATGTGTAGGCCTATAGGCTACTATAGTAATTGTGAAATGCATTTTTTAAAATCTAAAGATCGAAAAAAAATCTAGATTGGGGTTAAAGAACTGTTAAAATATTCAATTATAACATCCTCGGCTGGATCATATCTCCTCAATATTAACATCAAGGTGATCTTTATGTACACATTTATCTATGCAAGAGAGAAAAATTTCAAAATTTGATTGTTTTCTTAGTATGTGAAATTTAAACACTTGAAAAGATATTTTATTTATAATTTTACACTCTATTTTAGTATTATTTTCAATAAAGAACTAACCTATAACCAAATAGTTGATTGAACTTACCCAGATTTTTATCTTGGCTGTGTTTTTACATGGAAAAAGTAGTGAAACTGAGCTTTGCTTGAAAGAAAAACGTCTTAGAAAAAGTGCAGAATTGTAAAAATAAAATAGAGGAGATAAAAAGTATAAAAATTAAGGAAAAATAAACAACCAAAGAAAGATGTAACAATGAATAATCATATAATACTTTATTTATTCTTGCCTATGAAAGCCAGAGATTAACACTTTTTTGCTTTATTAGATCATAGGAAAATTAAAATTTGATGTTTTCATAAACACTATTATGCTTCGATTTACAAAAACCCTGAGATGTTTCACTGAAGTTTCCAGTCCTGCTTTCTACACAGCCCTCACATTGCCCTGTCTGGTGATGATCCTTTCGATTCATGTAGTGGTCACTGCAAGTCATGTTACATGCTGGGGTAATATGAATGGTTATATAAGATGAGCATGTTTCAAATAAAGGCTGCGAAAAGTGTGATGACCTTTTTGGCTATTGACAAAAATGCTTGGTAGATAAGGGAAATTTGTCTAAACAGACTGAGATGGTCAAAAGTGATGGAGTGATAAGGGCTACATAACAGTACGCAGAAACACCTGTGCGATGCATTCTTTCCATTTAAAAGGACAGGCAAAGGAATGTGATAATCTTAAGATAAAAGCAGCTATATGCATGCGTTTTGATAGACGTGATCATTTTACTTAAGCAAAACAAATTTTAAGAAGTTTTCTCAGTAGCAAGACATCCAGAGTATTTTCTAAAGCGGTAATAATCTCTGATTTCCTCTATGCTGGTGTGGCAGTTTTCCTGAAGCTGTTCATATCTGTTTTCTCTTGTATACTTTACATCCATCATATTGTATGTGAAGCATAATACACAATTCATAACGTCAGACAGGTAGATAGTGTATTGACATAATGATCAACTGTAGACATACAGGTAACTTGATCACACATCGATCATTTGAATCAGAGACATAGACAATGGACAAAACACAATAGTGACTTATAAGCCTACCTTGGTCACATAAGTCACCCCAATAACCAGGTGGGCACTCTAAACACAGTCCAGTCACATGATTACACTTGCCATCCTGACAACTGGTACTGCAGGTTAGGGCACAATCTTGACCATGCATTGTAGTTTTACATTCTAACAATTAGTGATGAAAAGAAACGTGTTGAGGATAAAAAAAAGCAATTATTGCATAAGGTAATGCCTGCTTCAAAATGCAGGTACTACTTGTTCATTTTCACCATAGTTGCATTTAAAAACATTGCACAATAACCAGTTTGCTACTGTCGTAAAAACTTTGATTAATCATGCAGATTACATTCATACCATAAAAAGTACTACTACTACTACTACTACTACTACTACTACTACTACTACTACTACTACTACTACTACTACTACTACTACTACTACTACTACTACTTCTACTACTACTACAGCTCCTACTACTACTACTACTACTACTACTACTACTACTACTACTACTACTACTACTACTACTACTACTACTACTACCACTACTTACTAACGCTGATACTACTACTGCTGCTGCTCCTGCTGCTACTATTTCTACTAGTGCTACAACTACTACTACTACTACTACTACTACAACTACTACTACTACTACTTCTACTACTACTACTACTACTACTGCTGCTGCTGCTGCTGCTGCTGCTGCTGCTGCTGCTTTGCTGCTGCTGCGGCAACGGCTGCTTGCTGCTGCTGCTTTGCTACTGCTGCTGCTGCTGCTGCTGCTGCTGCTACTGCTGCTGCTGCTACTAGCTACTACTGCTGCTGCTGCTGCTGCTGCTGCTTGCTGCTGCAACCAGCAACAAAGCTGGAGAGCTAACCAACCAGCTTGCTGCTGCTGGATATTTCGCTGCTGCTGCTGCTGCTGCTGCTGCTGCTGCTGCTGCTGCTGCTGCTGCTGCTGCTGCTGCTGCTGCTGCTGCTGCTGCTGCTACTGGGACTACTGCTGCAGCAGCAGCTTCCAACTCATTTCCTTGCTACTGCTGCTTGCTGCAGCTGCTGCTGCTGCTGCTTGGCTGCTGCTGCTGCTGCTGCTGCTGCTGCTGCTGCTGCTGCTGCTGCCAGCTGGCTGCTGCTGCTGCTGCTGCTGCTGCTGCTGCTGCTGCTGCTGCTGCTGCTGCTGCTGCTGCTGCTGCTGCTGCTGCTGCTGCTGCTGCTGCTGCTGCTGCTGCTGCTGCTGCAGCTGCTGCTGCTGCTGCTGCACTGCTGCTGCTGCTGCTGCTGCTGCTGCTGCTGCTGCAGCAGCTGCTGCTGCTACTACTGGCGGCACTGCTGCTGCTGCAACGGCGGCAGCAGCCTTCTGCTGTTTCTGCTACTGCTGCTACTGCTGCTGCTGCTGCTGCTGCTGCTGCTGCTGCTGCTGCTGCTGCTGCTGCTGCTGCTTGCTGGCATGCCGATGCTGCAACTGCTGCTGCTGCTGTGCGCTGTTTCTGCTACTAGTGCCATTTGCTGCTGCTGTGCTGCTGCTGCTGCTATCACTACTGCTACTACTGTTACTACTACTACTACTACTACCACTACCACTACTACTACTACTACTACTACTACTACTACTACTACTACTACTACTACTACTAGTACTACTACTACTACTACTCTTAATACTACTGCTGCTACTGCTGCTGCTGCTGCTGCTACTATTTCTACTAGTGCTACTACTACTACTTCAACTACTACTACTACTACTACTACTACTACTACTACTACCACTACTACTACTACTGCTGCTGCTGCTGCTGCTGCTGCTGCTGATACTTCTATCACTAAAAACGTAGTAGTAGTTTAGCACCATCATCAGTGATATCCATATACAGATAGTGGATATAGAAATTATGATTGAAGTAATCAGGAGAAATCGCCGAAGAGGTAAGAGGATAGAGCGATAAGAGGGAAAAGTAGAGTTTGAGAAAATTAAACCGACATGAAAGATTAACAATACGTAGAAAAAAAATAATAGGAGTCAGTTATTTCACCTCTCGCATCCCATCCATTCAACTTACTCTTTAAACACAATGATCCATGATACCCTGGGTCACAGGCCATGTCACAAGTACCGTTCATGTGATGACAGGGATTTTTATCTCCAGCACAGTGGTCACTACAGGTCTCCTTACACCCTTCGCCAAACTGACCAGTTTCACATTCTGTTGAAATATATGCAATTTTATAGCATCATCAGCTTTGTCAAGTGTAAACAGTTAGTCAGAAAATTCAACATATCTCGGAAAAATTTGTGTGGAATTTTGGCATATTTCTACGAAATTCAGAGCTGCAAATACTCCTAATGATGCATATTAGATGTATGGAAAAGAATCAAGCATCAACAGCAAAGGTATATCGGGTGAAAATTGTTAAGGCTAACCACAAGAGGGAGTTAATTAAAGGGACGGAAACATCATATCCAGATAAAATTTATATAAAAGCAAATTTCGACCTGTACAGCCACTCTGGTATGCTTAACTGCCTGAACCAAACATTGGATCAGGTATTTCACATTACCAGAGAATGGTCAAAAGGAAAGTTTTCTTGGATAAAATTAATGGGGTCTCAAGACTGCCTCTTTTGGTAATATAGTTCTCACTGACAATAAAAGAAGGGATTGAAAAGCCATTTCATAATAGGGCATGTTCCAAATATGATATAACTATTGTTAATATTGAGTCTGTACTGCTCTGCAAGACCAAGCAATGGAATATTAAAAATTCTGTTTTACCTTTTTCTTCTCATAAGTATAGGACTGACTTTTTTCTACTGTAAAGAAGAGTAAATGTATTATTATTCCGACTAGAACTGATATCAAGCTGGGTAATTCCACAATTGTGGATTTAAAAAAAAAATTCATCAGTGTAAAATGAATGTCATGAACATTAGGAAACATTAATAGAGAACGTTAGTATAGATATGACAATTCATTAAATCTGTTAGCTTTTCCTGTGACATTCTTATAAAAATGATACTCAGAAGAAAATCAGCATCTCATTATTTCTACATGAAATGTATCCAAAGCTTGTGTGCAAAAGCCATAGAATTAAATGCTGTATGATTTTTTTCTTTCCACCACGCTCTGAAAATCTAAAATGTCAGAACTTTTCAAGAAATGGGCTTTAAACAGATCACAAGACAACATAAAATCTTTCTAATCCCCCCCTCCTCTCATCTTCACCCTCCTTTGCACACTTATTCATCTGGAAAAGGCAATGATATCGTAGGCTGACTTACCCAACTCACACCTTGTACCCCTATAGCCTGGACTACACACATCGCATGTTCCGTCCACATGATGACATGCATGGTCTGGTCCAAAACAATAATCGCTGCAGTATCTCGAACACCTGAATCCATATCTCCCTGTTGGACATTCTGGTGGAGTGTGCAAAGATTGATCAGATTTGTACTCTGTTTGCATAACATCTATTATAAGTATGACCCCTGGTGAAAATATGCCATTTTAAAGAAAAAAACATAAAGAGCAAATAAAAATTCCTAGAACTTGAGAGTTACCCCAGAATATCCAGTACTTTCAACCCCTATCCGAAAGCAAGGCCTCATATTGATGGATTGACAAAATAACAAAAAAGCAGGGGGCACTATATCGTCAAAAATTTAGATTAAACATAAAAAAAGTTCTACAAGTTTTGAAAAAAGTAAAATAAAACCAAAAATAAAAGAGACACAGGAAAGTTGTTAAAGAAGGTAGAAGCAATATAAAGGAAAAAATTGTTTAATAAGAGGCTCGATAACCAATGAGCAGCTAAGAAGTAATGATATAGATTTTGATTCAGGGACCACAGATTGTAAAGGCTAAAAGCCAAAGAAGATTTGCTCTTTACGGGACGAAGCAGGAAGCAAAATGTGTTCTATCAACAACATCAACCGGGAAGTCAACCGTCACTTAAACAAGTATTGCATCCCAGATACCACTTGTCAATACAAGACTTACCTTATCTGATCGTTATACAGAAAGTAGCCAGCAGAAACAAACCAACGAATATGATAGTCAAGCATCAGCCCTGCATGTATTTTAAGTGTTTTAATTTCATTTTTCTGTTAACACATTGCCTCTTTGTATGAATTTTTTTTTAATAAACGTGTAGGACAGAAAGATGGTCAGGTTTTGCCGTTTGGCACATTAATTTTAAGGCTAGGAATATGGAAGGGAGAGTCAATTTGAAACAAAGGAAATAAAATTTATAACCCGAGAGGAAGAAGAAGAGGAGGAGGAGGAGGTGGAGGAAGAGGAATAAAATAATAATAATAATAATAATAATAATAATAATAATAATAATAATAATAATAATAATAATAAAAAGAAGAGGAAGTATACCACTTTTTTGTAATACAATTTTTGTGTGTGCTGCCTCAATAGAACTTATCAAAGTAAAAAAAAAGTGTGAGAAAAATAAAAAAAAAAAATGAAATGTAAAATGAAATCTATGAGTACACTTAAAGATAATGATAACTCTTAATAAAGCATACTTTATTTTCAATTGATTCTTATGCATATATTTACTCATTTGGCAGAGCAAAATTTCGACATTTGTGAATAAATTTGATTTGCTAATCTTTTTACATTCCATGTTTGGATTATTTGCAACAAAGCATTGATTTATAATGAACTTGGGTCATCTTAGATAATAAAAAAAAATTAAAACTCCCTCCGATCAAAAGACAAACCAAAAAAAAAAACAAACAAAAAAAAACAAAGGCAAAGGCAAAAAAGTATCAAACCATAGTTTAACTTCAATAGTTTGACATAGGTGAAGACGGAGTAGGCATAGATACCGTGTGCACCAATAAATCCATCTGCTCTCATCTCCAGCTACACAATCCCAACGTTTTGAGGAAAGAAATCAGCAAAGATGTTGCACTCTCTACTGCATAACTCTATTGCCAAGAAGGTTGGCTAACAAATGGAACCAAACCATCACGTAAACCACAAATAACATCAGATCTACAAATCCAAAGTGACATCAGCGCTTTTAAGGAAGTCAAAGACTCTCTCAGCAGTGAAAATGGTTGTTTGCTCTATGGTTCCCGTGTCGTCATATCTCAATCTCTTCAGGAAGAAACACTCAAACTGTTACATCTTGGTCATTTTGGCATCGAAAGAATGAAGCAGCTGGCCAGAACAAAAGTCTACTGGCCAGGGATTGACAAAGACATTCATGATCTTTGTAAATCGTATGATTCATGTTGTGAACATCATAACAACCCATCAAAAGCCCCTGTTCATCCTTGGATGTTCCCGGAGAAACCATTGAGTCGAATGCATGTCGATCACGCAATCAACTTTATGGGTTCAAACAGGCTGATCATCGTTGATGCATTTATAAGTATCCCTGCATTCACCTTCCGCAGTCAACCTCAACAAAGTCGACCATTGAGCTGCTAGAACAAAATTTCGCTCATTTCGGGTATCCCCTCACCATTGTCAGCGATAACGCTATGTCTTTCACCTCCGGTGAATTCTAATCTTTCTATAGAGAGAGGGGCATCATACATCTCACCGGAGTACCACATCATCCAGTTACATATGGAGTAGCAGAAAGGATGGTGCAAAGCTTCAAGAAATCCTTGAAGAAGTCTTCATTGCCACCCAAAGCTGTACTCCTCGTGAAAGTTACCGCGTCTTCCACAGGCTCCGCTTGGAAAATCTATTTTGTTCTCGAATTTTGGTTTGAATCTTTTCTTATTTACGCTTTGAACCTCTGTAACATGCTCATTTGAATGGCCGATGGTATCCCCGGCATATTTTACTGCATCTTTGATTTGGGTTGCGATTTCTATAGCTTTTGCGAACGTAAACAAAAATACTTTACACTCATCTTTTGCATAAAAGGAAAGTAAATGTTCCAAAAACTTTCGATTTCTTTCCGAGAGATATTTTAACACATGGGTTTCATTTTTACATTATATCTTTGACTGCCATTGACATTAGAGAGAAACTAAAGACTAAGCTTAACTTTATTAAATCTTATTGATCCTCTTACTTATATTTTTTTCAATAAAAATTTTAATACAATCTTCCAGATTTCATAAAGGAGTCTTCATGCACTTCATCTAACCTTTAGTGCATTTGATCCCAATATATCCAGGGTCACATTCGTTGGTGCAATTTCCGGTGATATGGTCACACGGGTCACCATCTCCTGCACAATGAACACTGCAGGTCTCCTGACACCCAGCTCCGTACTTGCCTAGACCACATTCTGATCAAGTTGTGACGTTGAAACAGAGCATATAATAAAAGCATCACACACATACTCTATCTCTTTGTCTCTCTCTCTCTCTCTCTCTCTCTCTCTCTCTCTCTCTCTCTCTCTCTCTCTCTCTCTCTCTCTCTCTCTCTCTCTCTCTCTCCCTCTCGTAAACCCTAGTTATCCAGGAATGCATAATATTTCTATTTTATGTAAACACGATTTTTTCATTGTAATAATCAGGTTGAGGTTTAAAGCTTTATTGCTAGTCCACAAAACCAATGTATTGAATTTATCAATTTTTGTAAATAACTTTAAAGACAAACTGGTAAATCAATTGCAATAAAACAAACGGTAACGTAAAAGAATTTTTTTTCTTTGTATTATGTCAGGCACATTGTAATGGCAAACAAATTGTATTTGAGATGAGTAAAGGGAAATAAAGGTTCTTGACATGACATAAATAAGAAGTGAGTAAAATTTTACATTCATGCAATGAGCACAACCTGTGATGCGTAACTAGATATAAAAGTGAAATGCTTATGTGCTACTTTAAAAGTTAAAAGGAATATCATTAGAATATTACAAATTCAATACAAACAAGAAACATCGTAGTTTTGATATGATAGAGCGAGTCTAATGAGAAGATGACATTAAAAAATATTTGAACTGCTTTAAGAACCATCCATAAGGAAAAATGGAATAATGACAGGTGCAGAACATCTAACTTTACCACAGAAGTACACAACAGACAATGTACAAAAGCATAAAAGAAATATATGGAAAGAAAACCTGCTTATCCGCATTTAAATAAAAAAACGGTGATATTATTTTGGAAAAAGAAGAAAATCTTAAACAGATGGACAGAGAACATAAGTGAACTATTTTTTAAGACCACACACAGGATAATTTAATTAAGCGCAATTTTGATGGTCCACCTATCATGGAAGATAAGATTAAGACAACAATAAAAAAGATGAAACGGGCAAAAAAAAATAAGCCCAACAGTATATCAGTGGAACTTTTAGAAGCATTATTTTGAAAACTATGGAATTGATACAATCGCAAAGGTACTCAACGAAATATATAACACAAGTCAGATTTCATCTGACATCCCCAAATCTGTATTTATATCACTGCCAAAGAAACCCGGGGCAATAGAATGTGAATTACATAGGTCGATTATTCTTTTGAGACAAATCAGAAATAGCAGAGGATCAGTAAGGAGAGAAAAGACAAATGCAATCTGCATCCTTCTAACTATTAGAGAAGAGAACGAGCTCTGAAAGTAGAAAAAGAGAAATATCTGTGGTTCACTGATTACACCAAGGCTTTTGACAGAGAACATGGTGCTATAAAATCACACCTATCACAGCTGAAATTAGATGGAAAAGATCTAGGAGTGATAAAAAAAAACATACTGGAACTAGACAGCAGCAATGGGAGTTGATAGGGAAATCAGTTCATCTAAAAAATAGCGTGGTATTAGACAAGGATGTGGGCTTTCCCCATCTACAATGAAATGATTATGTGCAACGTAGAATATCACTTAGGAATTAAAGAAGGGCACAACGTAAACAACTTGAGATACGCAGATGAAAATGTATCACTTGCAGAACATAAAGAAGACTTGCCACAATTATACGAGATTGTTGAAGAAGAAAGCAGAAAGAAAGGGTTGAAATTGAACAGCAAAAAGGCAGAGGTAATGGTTGTCAGTCAAATTAGGAGTGCCCACAGGTCATCTTTATCAACGCAAAAAAAATTTAGAGAAAGGATCTATTTAAATGCTTACGTATTTTAACATCTTATCAAGAATAGCACAATCAAAAAAGAGTTTTCAGGGAATGAAATCAGTACAAACAAATAAAGACATCTCCATCCACATACGAAGACTAGCCCTGAAGTTCTTCACTGAATCCATTATAATGTATGGATAGAAAGCCTGCACAATTTCAAAACAACTACGAAAGAACTTGGAGACAACAGAAATGTGGTCCTTCCAGAGAATGCTACGAACTCATGGACTGCAAAAAAAAAAATAAAATAAAATAAAACAGTGTTTTCAGAAGCTGACACAACAAGATCACTCATAAGTTAATGTATAAAAGCCAGGCAGCTTTTTTGGCCATGTGATGAGAAGAGATAAACTAAAACATCTTGTGACAACTGGGATGATCAAAAACAACAAGAAAAGATGTTGGATGGACTAACATAGTGGCTAAATGTAGGACGAGTGGCAGATACGCTAAAGCAAAGAATGATAGAGATGCGTGGAAGGTCATGGGGCGAAAGATCAAGACAGTGCTCACAACATTAATTTGTAGAAGCTGTAGCATCATATCACAGAATCTGAGCTTTCAAACCCAGAGGAAAATAGGTTTGATTTTTGTAAAGATGGTTTTTGCATTTATTCTCAAAGATAATTTGTTGCTCTGACAAAGCTCAAGAATTTAAAGAAGTCACTTTTTTACTCGTTTCCATCTACTTGTAGAGATTTCAGAGTGAAAGAAATTTTCATAAAATCAGAATTGTTCTTTTACTTAAAAAAAAACCCAAAAAGTTCAGTATCTTGGTCATTAAATCAGGCGAAATATATATTTAAATGTTTGAATTTATAGATATTGAAACTTTGTATTCTATCTAAAGAAAGACAATATTCAACACAGAAGTGACTGCTATAACTTTACCAATGTCACACTTCTCGCCTTCATAACCGTCATCACAGCCATCAGTGCATCTCCCTGTGATGTGATGACATGCATCGTATATTCCTTTACAGTTTCTACTGCAAGCTTTTAAACACCCATCTCCGTATTTTCCAGTGTCACATTCTGGGATATGTGATGAAGTAGAGCAATTGGCATGAGAACAATGCACACACCAAATAATATTGGTTAGCAATTTAGATTGATTGAAAATGGGTTATAGAAAATAAAAATGCCAATGCCTCATCAATAACCTTCACATAATTTATTCACGCAACTGATTTTTCATACAAACTGCAATGTATAAACTGCACCTTATATATACTCAATATTATTGTCGAGAATTTTCGGCCTTTTTGTATTCATCAATTGAAGAAAAGAAAAATATTAGGGAAGTCGAAAATTTAATGCTCATCACCTTAAAATTGTAGAAAATCAAGATATTTGGCCAGAAATTGGCTAATTCGACTATGAGTAAAACAAAATAAACAATTTCCATTAACCTTTTGGTCCACGACAATCTTGAACTTTTGGTTTATAAAACACTAACGTAAAACTAAGGGTTTGAGTAATATGTTTCATAAAGTACTCGCCAGTGTCACATTTGTTGCCTTGGTACCCTGTGTCACAGGGATATGTACAGTACCCGTTGATGTGATTGCAGGCATCGTCTTCTCCTCCACACTTGGTATTGCAAGTTTCCTCACACCTAAACCCGTATTTTCCAAGTGGGCATTCTTGTCAAGCGAAAATTTCATAAAATAAAAGAGAAGTATGTTAGAAGTGCTTTGGACGAGTGAATTGTTCCCTTTTATGTTAGGAGAGCATATCTTTGTTTAAGAGTGAAGGATAGTTGAACTGCCAGTTTTTCATACTTTGGCCATTTTTTTTTTTGCATCCATCTTATATTTCTTATTTCACTGCTCAAATTGCGTCTTCTGAGTCTTGTCTCCGTTCGATTTTTGTTTACTTTCTTCTAGAACCCAAAACAAAATTCTAAAAGAAGAAAACCGGTTACAAAAAAGACCTTTAAAAAATTGAAGGTGAATGAATTGAGATGGAAGTATCATTAGTAATTAAAAACTCAAAAAAACCCCAAAAAAACGATATCAACAATATTATTATAATATGATAGCTGAAATATGAATCACATTCCACAATTCACTGCTTTTGAGTATCACATGGAGTACACAAGACAATTATGTCTCATTCTAATAATCTTGTGACCATACATATTTAACAATGTTTTTTTCAAAACAGTGTATCTTTTTGTAATGCAATTTTGGGATAAACTACAAGCAAATTCTTAATGCTTAGACCTTTGCAGCCAGTTGGATTGGAAAAAAACCCCACTTTATATCCATTATTCAAAAGAAATTAAAATCGGAAAGTAATGTGATGTGATATTTCTTCTGAACGAACTGAAAAAAAGCAAATTTTTGAATATTGATTTCACAATTTTAAACTTTTCTATTACTATTACTACTACCACAACCACTGCTACTACCACTACTACTGCTACTCCTCCTCCTCCTCCTCCTCCTCCTCCTACTACTACTACTACTACTACTACTACTACTACTACTACTACTACTACTACTACTACTACTACTACTACTACTACTACTACTATTACTACTATTACTATTACTACTGATGCTACTGCTGCTGCTGCTGCTGCTGCTACTACTACTACTACTACTACTACTACTACTACTACTACTACTACTACTACTACTACTACTACTACTACCACACAGATGTTTCTTGAAGCCTCTATAACCTGAAACCCAGTGCCATCTTACCAGTGTCACACATCTCTCCTTGATAACCATCCTTACATCCACTGGTGCAGTTCCCATCAATGTGATGACACACTTTGCCGGATCTTTTACAATTAGGGCTGCAAGTCTTGGAACAACCGAGACCGTAATACCCAACAGAACACTCTGATGAGAGAGTAATCATTGCTTTAACCGTATATGAAACAAATAAATGATAATGGACTTAAATGTTTGGTCATCCGAATTGGAATAATTTCCGTCTCTGAAGATGAATGTTCTAATCCTGTGAAAACTTTACAGGGACTTTTGGAATTCTTTCTCTCGATGGGCGAAGCTATTTGGGTAGCTGGCGTATTATTCAATGTCACCTGTCATTTATTTTATAATTATTCTTATCCAAATTTTTTTTAATGTTTTTCTGTAATCGACTTCATACTCGGTCATAATACTTATTTTGATAGATTTACAGTATCTGTTCTTTTTACTTTGAGATGCCTGTTGGCTCTGGGCCTAAGTTTATGATTTGATCTCTCCCGTAGTCCTAAAACACTCTATGTGTGAGTTCTCTCCAGAAATTTGACAATCTTTCTCATTAAATGTCTTATTTATATTAATTACGTTTTTACGAAATGTATTTCATGACTTTTGTGGGTTTGGGTTGATGGTTTTTTTATTTTTTGTTTTGTTTTGGCCTTCTAGACTTTGTCACATGAACGGTCTGGTCTTTGAAAAGAAGCACCTTGCCGCCAACAAGTTGTCATTCTTTCAATCTTTGTCTGAGAAACAAGCTGCGCTGAAACATTAATATCCACCTAAGTTTATACTGTTCATTTCATGTGTTGACGAGTTTTCAGAGTTCTACTCTTTTCAGATGTGACCTTGCTTCAGATAATTCGTTTATTATTGCTAATAAGCTGTGAAAATTTAGACCTAGATCTAGACTTCAGTAGTGTAAACATAGTCTACATTTCTAGATCAAATGGTGATTTTATGAACTAGTGTAATCAGCTATGCTTTGCTTTGGTGTGAATATTCGTATTAACTCAGCTTGTAATTAATTTGCAATGTAATTTTATTATTATTTCATTTGCTGGTTGGGTTCAGACCCCTGGCTGAGACAAGTGTGTTGCTACTGTACTTGACTTAGAATTAGATCTCAGCTTACTTGTAATGTAAGATTATGTATTTTATCCTCTAAAATTTATAAGCCTAAGTACGGCCAACCAGTGGTCATCATGACCAGCTTGAATTGCACATGGTCATAATTCATGATTTATTTTTACATGCATCATGCAATGTATGTTTATAGCGCTCCTACTATGTGTTACTGTTAGTTTCCTGGATTGCATCCTTTGTTATTCTGTGCGTGTCACGATGTTCATTTTGTCTTGCAGTTGCAGGATCTTTTTGTCTTACTGTTTTCATATGATTTCTTTATTATGGACTAATTTCAGTTTTCCTTCCAGGGTACCTGTTTTTGTCCTTGCATTTGACTGTTATTAGCTTTGCTCTCTTTGTCTTTATCAATCATAAATCATGTACGCCCCTTTGGTAAGCCGACATGCCGTCTGGTATAAATTTCTGTGTTTTATGTTATTAGTATATAATATTACTCCCCTTAACATGTTTTCTTACTATTCTTTTCTTTACAGCTAAGAATTAACAAGAATATATGTAAGATTATAGTCAGCTTTTCAACCTTTTGAACCTTGTGTCAAACAAAACTTGAGTATCTTCTCCTTTTAGCTTATGGACTTATTTCTTGACAGTCTTTTACTCTTCACTTGTGTAGAGTATAGCTTTAGATGTTCATGCCTTATGCAGAATATTCTTTGTTCTTTGTATCTTATGCTTATTATATCTGCTTTCTTTAATTCTCATTTTTTTCCTTCTCTATCTTCAGTCGCTGGAGAGTTACCGACTGGATTTTTTTGTTTTGTGTGTTTAAGTCAATAAAGTTTGAAACTTTTCACCGCTGACTTGAACCATTCCTGGTTCTTCCAATTAAAAAAAAATGGTTTCTCACATTTTATTTTAGTCTAAATTTGCTGGAACATTATATAAAATCACTAGACCCCCCTACCACTAAGATAAATTTCAATTACAGATTGATTGCTTTTTGCTGTAATGGCAATGTTGACCCTTAATTTCAATAAGCCTTTTGAGAAGGGATTTCATTGTATGTACTAAGATAAGGCTGGAAGAAGGTAGGGAGCAAGAAGAAGCAAAGAAATAAACAAAAAAATGTGGAGGAGAAACGGGAGAGGGAGGAAGTGAAAAGAGAGAAAAAAGAAAGCGAGTGAGAGCGATAGGGAGCCGGAGAGAAAAAGAGACTTGAAATGGGGATTAAAAAAATTGAAGAGGTAAAAAGGAAAAGAGGATAAAATGAGACGTTAAAAAAGAGACGTAATATAGAGAGACAAACAATGAATACAAATTTTAACGCAGAGAGAATGTGGGAGAAATAATGACAGAAAGAAAGAGAGAAATAAGAATAGTTAGATAGATTCATCAGCGGACAAATAAATAGAAAAACAGATAAGGAGAAATGGAAGAGGAAAAAGAGATTGAGGGAAAGAAACAGGATAGTGATATGTATATATATACATACATACTCTTTTCACCATATATATATGGTGAAAAAAGTTAATTTTATAGATAATAGAAGAGATATATCGATAATTCGACTTAAAGGTAGTCTTCGAAAGTCAATTTTTGTGTGTAATTTTTTAACGTTTCACCCTCGTTATTTTACCTGACTGACAATAATTGCCAGTGTACCCTGGATCACAGCCCTGGGTACATGCTCCATCCTTCTGCTTACAAGGATTGTTGTCTCCACCACAGGTGACACTGCATGTCTCTTTACAATCATCTCCGTATGTCCCAACCGTACAGTTTAGTTCTGGATGTCAGTGGAAGGCAAGATATTAAGAGATTCTGATCGTTACAAGTTTTGAATTTCCTTTAAGATTATAATTCTTGAAACAATCGAGGTTTACCTGTAGGATGATGGCTGGTTTTTCTTTATTTTATCTAACTGATGTCAGGAACGTGGTGAGATGCGCGCGGGGCTTGTCCATTCACACTTAGCCAATCACGGTTGTAATGGTGGCTGTCTTAAATTAACACTATCATGACGAATCCTAATTAGTTTCTACGTTGGTTTAGATCACAAGACCGTAATGGAAATAAAAATACTGACTTATTTATGGGTTAATGGGAGGGTATGTTACCACTATGTTCCTGAGCTCAAATCGTAATGAGTTAAACATGAAGCACAATGTAATCTGTAATTTACTGGTGTGGGTCGAGATATTTAAAACAAATAAATAATGGCAGTAACAATATTAGGGTTGGTAGGATTCGTTACAATGCGACCGCAAAAGACAGGCAAAAAATGGCTAGTCACATTCTTCTTGAAAAACTTCGCAAAGGTACTGCTTTGAAACGAACCAGCAACGCTCAGTATAGTAGCTAACGGCACGACTGTTTTCAGTGCCCTAGACGTGCTAGTGGCTATGGTCCTATGAGCTGTAAGGAATGTTACATCAATATCTGCCATTTCCTGAAACATTTTTATCCACTTTTTTATGGAATCTTTACAAAAAGATTTGTGGGATTATTGAAAACAATGAGTAGTTCTCAGCCTGCATGCCTCGCACGGATTCATTTTGTCGTAAATATTCTTTGATTATGGATCTACGATGCACCAACTTTTGGTATCTGGAAAAGCTAAAACTTACAAGGATTCTTAGGGACGACTTTTTTTTAGAGTGTTTCAGCATAATAAAAACGCGCTCTCATTGTTCACATTCATTTAGCTAAAAATATCTACGCTGTGGATAGTTTGAGAGCACTAACCTGACAACAGTGCAATCATAATTAGTGAAGTTTTGACATGTACTGTGTGGAAACTAGGGTTCGATAAATCTTAAAACTTGTTGTAGTCCCAAGTGCTAGTGCTACTTTCCATAGGAATTGAAGGCCGATGTTAATATTAGCTCCTTTGATAAACCGGCAAACATAGTTCAGGTCTTTATTTGTTTTTGCTGTCGTGATTGTTGTTGTTAGTGTTGTTGTCGTCGTCGTCGTCGTCGTCGTTGTTGTTGTTGTTGTTGTTGTTGTTGTTGTTCTTCTTCTTCTTCTTCTTCTTCTTCTTCTTCTTCTTCTTCTTCTTCTTCTTCTTCTTCTTCTTTTTCCTATTATTCCTCTTCTTTTTCTTGCCCCTAATTCTTTCCAGTTCGCCCCATAACAACTTCACGTGCATACTGACCTGAACAGTCTTCGCCAATGTAGTTAGGAGCACAGCCAGAGGAACAGCCTCCACTGTGGACAAAACAGCTTTCTGTCTGGTCAAGACAGTTACAGTTACGCTCACATTGCAGACCGAACGTGCCTGGTTGGCACTGGATCTCTGTGGATCGAGGGGAAAGATTCATGCAAGTAAATATATATATATATATATATATATATATATATATATATATATGTAATTATCAAGACAAAAAATGTAATACATAGCTTGAGTGTACAAGGTATGTACATGTATGTGTTTAAGACAGGTTACTTTTACTTGTATATTTTTTTTTAAAAAATCATTAAATCTATTTAGTTTCTATTTTCATGCCACGCATATTAATTACTAATAATAGTAGCTGGAGGTTTTATCAAATGAGCTAATATTAACATCAGCCTTCAATTCCTATGAAAAGTAGCACTACCATTTGGGACCACAGCAAGTTTTAAGATTTATCGAACCCTGGTTTACACACAGTACATGTACACGCACTTTTTTAATACAACTTTTTTTTCGTTCTTCTAAATAAGAAGAAATAAATGGCTAATGAGACAAAAATATATGCTTCAGGAACTTCTTAGTCTATTCAAGCCAGCAGGAAAGTCACTGTTCCTGAAGCGGATAGCTCAGTGGTTAAGTGCCTGGTCTTGTCTCGGCAAGGCGATGGGTGCCACATCGAGTCGCAGGTTCGATCCCCGTTCATTCCATCTGTTGTAATGTTTTCATCTCTTTCGTCTTATTTGTCGGTCTCGAGCTAGATCTAGGTTTGTGGTTGATTTTTCTATACTACTTATTTCATTATTTTCAGTCACTTGCATCTTTAGATCCTTAGATCTAGCTTCGTCTGTCTCAGCCTCTAACGTTGTTTGACTGCTTTCTTTATTTCTATAAACAGATTAAGATAGGTAAGAGAAAAATAGGAAGAGATAGTCTCATACCATGAGAGAAAAGGATATTTAAAAGAGATATCTTAATATGCTAGTTATTCTTCAGTAATCTTGCTATGTACCACCCGAACAAAATGTTATACCCAAGAATATCTATAAGTTAGTCTCAACGATGACAAGAAGTATTGTTACAACCATGCCCACTATAATAATTATGAAGTATATTTAGACTCTCATAAATTTATTGCAATTAAGTCATACTCACCACCAAAAACGAAAACCTCGCAGAGTGTCAGAATTACATTATTTCCCAAGGGGTTCACGTCAATGAGAACTTTTCTGACAGGAAAATCAATTTTGTAATTTGGTACCACAGTGTAACTAGCCTGTGTGATTCCAGGGTCTGTGTAGACGAAGGGTTTCTCTGTATTGGACACTGAAGTGGCCCTCAGTTCAAACTTGTCTAGGCGATCTCTGCAACATTTTTCTGTAAAAATAGAACACGCTTTTCCTTTGAAAACCTGACTTTATTATCAACACAAATTTAAAACAAAAGATGCTAATCAAGTTATCAGAAGCTAATATCCAAAATACCTTCAAGATAGATTCGTCGAATCTTTTGAATATTAACTTCTAATCTCTTGATTTGCACTTTTTTAAAATTTGTATTATGGTTTAAAGCACTTAATCCATAGGCTTGCACAAAATCACTCACCTTATGATGTATCCATCCATGAGTAAATCAGACTTTGTTTAGGGTCACAAGAGTAACGTTGTCTCGCAATTATTATTTTGTTTGAAAACGAGATTGATTATTCTCACCCATGTTAATACAAGTTGATATATGTTTAGAGCAATATGGTTTAATAGAACTCAATATGAAGTTTCTTTAAACATAATCCCCCTTCTGTTCACACGTCCTTTTGTTAGAATTCGGGTTTTTCTTATTGTAAAGATATTAATTTATTTAAAAATTCTCTCCATTTTATATTTTTGCCATTAACAAAAGTTAATTGATAAACTGAAAGGTACACTGCACAATCAGAAAAGCGGGCAAAACAGAGAAAAGGAGACTTAAATTAGTCACCGACGTGTGGCTATACAATAATTTTCAAACAATGGCAATAAGTGGCTATCATCACCATAATCAAGTACCACACTGTGTGCAGTCTTGAGGTTAACGTCAATGCTCAAGACTCGATTTCTTTTTACTTTCAATGCTTCCACCACAATATTTGCCTTAAATTATTATCTTCTTTTTCGTTGCCTTTTCCTTGGGTGTTTCTTTAATTTTTTTTTCGCTTCTCAACTTGCAAAAAGTTAATTAACTACAAATTTTTAAAATACAGATTCCCTCATTAAAAGCCTCATCTTGCTGGCTGACAGAGCAACTCATGTTTGCGTATTCCATTCTTAATAAATTTGAAATAATATTATTGCATTGGTTCCGATTAAATCACAATAAACAATTGAACTAATTTATCAAATCATCTAGAGGGCAGAAATGATGGGAAACAAAAGGTAAACAAGGAAACAAGCAAATGCATAGTTAGTAAGGACGGCGCTGGCAGACTTAATTCTCAGTCTAGCTCTTTCAGTTAAAGGAGACTATTGGCTGAAATTCATCATTTACTCTTTTGAAGCAGCTAACAAAGGGCTCTTTTCAGGGTCAAGGGTATAACATCAAGTTTTTTCGAGGCCGAAAGGTATGAATAATACCGTTTTACAATTTGAATCTAGATATAGATACCGGTAATTCAAAGAAGTAGATAATTTTCAGTAAGTTTTGTTTCTAAATATTGAAAGTTATTGTGTTAAAAATGAATTATCTCGATCTAGAGTTCAAACTTTTGGGTTAATGTATCAAACTCATATTAAAGCATTGCCTGCAAATGTCCACCCGTTCTCTTGCACCAATAAATTAACAATCATAGATATTTGTGTATGTGTATTCAAAGTCTGGCAATAATCGTACTGTCAATTAAAGGATTCAACTAATTTGGTGTTCAATATACACCTCAATCTTTCATTTGATTATGCATTAGTAATAATAATTACCGGTATATTATGTTATGGTGTTCCTTCCATGCCACGATGGTAATACACACGTCCCCTACATGTCACGATAGTACGGTATAGGTAAAAGAAAAGTTGTAAGTCCTCCGTAAAATCAATGCTTCCTTTAATACACGATAAATAATTCCAAGAAATGTAGGTCACATGACCGTCTGATACAGATAAAGTTCAATACATAGTATTCTCAAGTTTTACAAAAAGTAACTTCACAACCAGTAATCAGAAAACTGGTGCAGCAGTGGAACCTCAGACTGAGCTCTCGAAACCAGAGGTAGCAGAAGAAGAAAAGGAACAGGAGGAAGAGAGAAAAGAAGCGGATATGCAAAGTCACGATGAACTGACTTCAAATCCAATGATTGCTCCTGGAAAGCTAAAAGAGAATGAAAAAGAAGAAGTAAGAGGATTACATGAACATGAAGAAATGTCATCAAAAAGGAAAAAAGAAAATAAACAAATCAAGCAATGGGAAAAAATAACAACCCTAATGGTACTGGCTATAATAGAGATAGCCATTCTAGGAGAATCTTACCCCAGCTGCTCCTCGGTTAGAGAGGAAATATAAGGAAACAGCAATAAAAATAAGGAAAATAAACGAGCAGCTGAACAAAGAAGAGAACCAGGAAAACGATAGGTGGACATCAAGTCAAGTTAAATCTGAAGAAGGAATGGGAAGGAGGAATGAAAAATGCCAAGAAATGCATATCCGAATTTTTTTTTTACAAAGAACAAGGCCCTTAAGCTGTAAGAGGGTACCCAAACACCCCATGTAATAGAAAGGAGCATTCTTGTCGGAAGCCTAGAGGAGAGAAACAAAAACAAAACCGTACGAGCGCCCTACAGCGGGTTTTCTGTTACAAAGAACATGAAAAGAGAAAAATTTTATAAACAGACTTTTAAAAAAATCTTCAAACTGCAAAAGATTTTAAATTTATGACCCTGAATGTTCATGACTTGAGGAATGATAAGAAAAGGAACACATTATTCAGGTATATAAAAGAAAACGAAATATCATTCGCCGCTCTCCAAGAGACTTACTCTTATAAAAACAATGGCCAATAACGATTCAAAGCAAAGAAGCAAAGGTTTGATAACCATATTTAACACAAATTTGGGGAATAACAACATAAAACATATTGAAAGTAAGGAGAGATATATTATGTCGGAGGTTAAACTAGAAGATAGACGTTAGATTATTGTAGTTAACGCTTTATGTACCATGGAAAAACAGAATTCCTCACTGAACTTTCCAGTGCCGTCTATAAATACATAGATATACCTCTCGAAAAAGTTTATCTTGGGGATATTGTTGCTGAAAATACTCTAGATATTACATCTGGAAACAAACATAACCATAACATGGTTGAGATGTTAAGAATTGAATGAAATGTCAGAACGTTGGGGATAGTTGGAGAGAACAAGATTCAACAGAGAACATTTCACATAGAGTAGGGAAAAGGTAGCTTGACGCCTGGACTGCATCTTACTCGATCCAATCTTAGAAAGTAAAGTCATAAGTACGTGCATAGAAAAGGTAAGTTTTTCAGGTCGAGCGGTTATATGCAGTTTGTCTATACAAGAAAAATAGAGGGTGAGGTCGCATTATAAACTACACACCAACCTTCTAAAAGATAAAAACTATATTTTGAAAATAAAGCACTTCATTGATTCAGCTAGGAACGATCACGCTTGAAATGGTAGTTGATAAAAGCCAAATAAAAGGCACAAGCTAACAGTACAGCAAAAACGCGCAAATAAAAAAGATACAATGAGTCCCATGCTTTTAGAAGTTCCCTTGAGGCAATCAAAAAAGAATTTGTGAAAGATTATTAACCCCCCCCCCTCAAAAAAAAAAAACCTGAATAATTCAAGTAGAAACAATTTAAGGTACAAAACAAATTTGAGTTGATGGAAATGAAAAAAAAAAACAAGAAAGGAGCTCAAATTAGGGCTGGGTTTAAACGGATAGAAGAAGGGGGAAGACCACCAAATTCTTTCTAAACCTGGAAAACAGTAGGGCCGAGAACAACACTTTCAACAGTTCAGCTAAAAGGGAGAAATGTTGACCGATGATTCTGAAAATAAAATTAAAGAAATAAAAAAATTATGAAGATTTATACAAAGAAGATAAATCAGTAAAGAGCAAACGTATTTT
>JAWDGP010003734.1:0-14059 GCA_033675545.1 Elysia crispata | reverse complement strand
TTTGTACTTGTTGTAGTTGTAGTTGTAGTTGTAATTCTACTTGTTGTAGTTGTACTTGTTGTAGTTGTAGTTGTAATTGTACTTGTTGTGGTTGAATTTGTACTTGTTGTAGTTTTGGTTGTAATTCTACTTGTTGTTATTGTATTTTTACTTGTACTTGTTGTAGTTGTACTTTTACTTGTTGTTTTACTTGTTGTAGTTGTAGTTGTACTTGATATAGTTTAAGTTGTACTTCTTGTAGTTGTTGTTGTAATTGTACTTTTTGTAGTTGGACTTGTTGTAGTTGTAGTTGTAATTGTACTTGTTGTAGTTGAAGTTGTACTTATTGTAGTTGTAGTTGTACTTTTACTTGTTGTAGTTGTAGTGGTACTTGTACTTGTTGTAGCTGTACTTGTTCTTGTTGTACTTGTAGTTGTACTTCTACTTTTTGTAGTTGTACTTGTACTTGTTGTAGTTGTACTTGTAGTTGTTGTTTTACTTGTTGTAGTTGTAGTTGTACTTGTACTTGTTGTAAATGTATTTGCAGTTGTACATGTACTTGTTGTAGTTGTAGTTGTAGTTGTAGTTGTACTTGTACTTGTTGTAGTTGTTGTTGTACTTGTACTTGTTGTAGTTGTAGTTGTACTTGTACTTGTTGTAGTTGTAGTTGTATTTGTACTTGTTTTAGTTGTAGTTGTAGTTTTAGTTGTACGTGTTGTAGTTGTAATTGTAGCTGTACCTGTTGTAGTTGTAGTTGTACTTGTTGTAGTTGTCGTTGTAGTTGTACTTGTACTTTTACTTGTTGTAGTGTAGTTGTACTTGTACTTGTTGTAGTTGTAGTTAAGGTTGTACTTGTTGTAGTTGTAGTTGTAGTTGTTGTAGTTGTAGTTGTACTTGTACTTGTTGTAGCTGTAATTGTAGTTGTAGTTGTACTTGTACTTGTTGTAGTTGTAGTTGTAGTTGTAGTTGTAGTTGTACTTGTTATAGTTGTCGTTGTACTTTTACATGTACTTGTTGTAGTTGTACTTGTTCTTCTACTTGTTGTAGTTGTAATTGTACTTGTTGCAGTTGTTGTTGTACTTGTTGTAGTTGTAGTTGTACTTGTACTTGTTGTATTGTAAATGTACTTGTTGTAGTTGTAGATGTACTTCTACTTGTTGTAGTTGTAGTTGTACTTGTACTTGTTGTTGTTTTTGTTGTACTTGTACTTGTTGTAGTTGTAGTTGTACTTGTTGCAGTTGTTGTTGTACTTGTTGTAGTTGTAGTTGTAGTTGTACTTGTTGTTTTTGTAAATGTACTTGTTGTAGTTGTAGTTGTACTTGTTGTAGTTGTAGTTGTAGTTGTACTTGTTGTAGTTGTAGGTTTACTTAATGTAGTTGTAGTTCTAGTTGTTGTAGTATTAGTTGTAGTTGTACTTGTACTGTTGTAGTTGTTTTTGTAGTTGGAGTTGTACTTGTTATAGTTGTAGTTGTACTTGTACTTTTTATAGTTGTTGTTGTAGTTGTACTTGTACTTGTTGTAGTTGTAGTTGTAGTTTTAGGTGTACTTGTATTTTTTGTAGTTGTAGTTGTACTTATACTTGTTGTAGTTGTACTTGTTGTAGTTTAAGTTGTACTTGTTGTATTTGTAGTTGTACTTGTACTTGTTGTGGTTGTAACTGTACTAGTACTTGTTGTAGTTGTATTTGTACTTGTAGTTGTAATTGTACTTGTTGCAGTCGTAGTTGTAGTTGTAGTTTTACTTCTTGTAGTTGTACTTGTACTTGTACTTGTTGTAGTTGTAGTTGTATTTGTACTTGTTGTAGTTGTAGTTGTACTTGTTGTAGATGTAGTTGTACTTGTACTTGTACTTGTTGTAGTTGTACTTGTACTTGTTGTGGTTGTTTTTTTGTTTTTTGTACTTTTACTAGTTGTAGTTGTAGTTGTACTTGTTGTAGTTGTAGTTGGTACCTTGTACTTGTTGTAGTTCAGTAGTTGTACTTGTACTTGTTTTAGTTTTAGTTGTACTTGTACTTGTTGTAGTTATAGTTGTAGTTGTACTTCTGTTGTAGCTGTAGTTGTAGTTGTAGTTTTATTTGTTGTTGATGTAGTTGTATTTGTTGTAGTTGTAGTTGTACTTGTACTTGTTGTAGTTGTTAATGTAATTGTTAGAGTTGTAGTTGTAGTTGTACTTGTTGTAGTTGTTGTTACACTTGTACTTGTTGTAGTTGTACTTGTAGTTGTTGTAGTTGTTATTAGCCTTGTACTTGCTGTAGTTGTAGTTGTACTTGTTGTAGAGTTGTAGTTGTACTTGTAGTTGCATTTGTTGTTGTTGTACCTGTACATGTTGTAGTTGTACTTGTACTTGTTGTAGTTTTAATGTAGTTGTACTTGTTGTAGAAATTTGTAGTTGTAGCTTGTTCGTAGTTGTAGTTGTATTTGTACTTGTTGTAGTTGTAGTTGTACTTGTTGTAATTGTAGTTGTAGTTGTACCTGTACTTGTACTTGTTGTAGTTGTAGTTGTAATTGTACTTGTGCTTGTTTTAGTTGTGGTTGTAGGCGTACTTCTGTAGTTGTAGTTTTACTTGTCTTTGTTGTAATTGTAGTTGTACTTGTACGAGGGCTCTTTCAGAAATAACCGAAAAATGCCCATTGCTCAACAACCAGTGGAGCTTTTTTAATTCTGTAAACGACAGCGTTGTCCTTGTTGCCTACGGTTATTCCCCAAAATTATGAAGTTGTACTATGTTGCATAATTGAAGTTGTAGGTATACTTGTTGTAGTTGTAGTTGTCCTTGTAATCCTGTTGTAGTTGTAGTTGTACTTGTACTTGTTGTAGTTGTAGTTGTATTTGTACTGTACTTGTACTTGTTGGTAGTTGTAGTTGTAGTTGTACTTGTTGTAGTTGTAGTTGTAGTTGTACTTGTTGTAGTTGTAGTTGTACGTTGTATTTGTTGTAGTTGTAGTTGTAGTTGTACTTGAAATTATTGTAGTTGGTAGTTGTACTTGTAGTTGTAGCTTGTAAGTGTTGTAGTTGTAGTTTTAACCATGTTGTAGTTGTACTGGAAGTTGTACTTATAGTTGTAGTTGTAGTTGTAGTTATAGTTGTAGTTGTAGTTGTGGCCTAATTGTAGTTGTACTTGTACTTGTTGTAAAGTTGTAGTTGTAATTTTTGTAGTTGTAATTGTACTTTAATTGTTGGGTAGTTGTAGTTGTACTTGTACTTGTTGTAGTTGTAGTTGTACTTATTGTAAGTGTAGTTGTAGTTGAAC
Organism: Elysia crispata; assembly: GCA_033675545.1. Taxonomy (NCBI): domain Eukaryota; kingdom Metazoa; phylum Mollusca; class Gastropoda; family Plakobranchidae; genus Elysia; species Elysia crispata. Next base: position 10,830 of record JAWDGP010003734.1, on the reverse strand, counting down.
TTGTTGTAGTTGTAGTTGTACTTGTAGTTGTGCTTGTACTTGTTTTAGTTCTATTTGTACTTGTTGTAGTGTAGTTGGTATGTTGTAGCTAGTTTGTAGCTTTTTAAGTTGTACTTGTTGGTAGTTGTAGTTGTTTTTGTACTTGTTGTAGTTGTGGTAGTTGTAGTTGTACTTGTTTGTAGTTTTAATTGTAGTTTTAGTTGTACTTATTGTAGTTGTAGTTGTAGTTGTAGTTGTTGGAGTAATAGTTGTAGTTGTACTTGTTGTAGTTGTAGTTGTACTTGTACTTGTTGCAGTTGTAGTTGTGGTTCTTCTTGTTGTAGTTCTTGTTGTAGTTGTACTTGTTGTAGCTGTAGTTGTACTTGTACTTGTTGTAGTTGTAGTTGTACTTGTCTTTGTTGTAGTTGTAGTTGTACTTGTATTTGTTGTAGTTGTAGTTGTACTTGTACTAGTTCTAGTTGTAGTTGTACTTGTTGTAGTTGTTGTTGTATTTGTACTTGTTGTAGTTGCTTTTCTACTTGTAGTGTACTTGTTTTAGTTGTAGTTGTACTTGTTGTAGTTGTAGTTGTACTTTTACTCGTTGTAGTTGTAGTTGTACTTGTTGTAATTGTTTTTGTTTTTGTACTTGTTGTAGGTTTAGTTTTAGTTGTACTTGTTGTAGTTGTAGTTCTACTTAATGTAGTTGTAGTTGTAGTTGTACTTGTACTTGTTGTAGTGATAGACTTAGTTGTACTTGTTGTAGTTGTAGTTGTATTTGTTGTAGTTTTTAAGTTTAATTTTATTTGTACTTTTTGTAGTAGTAGTTGTACTTGTTGTAGTTATAGCTATACTTGTACTTGTCGTACTTGTAGTTGTAGTTGTACTTGTGTAGTTGTAGTTTTACTTGTACTTGTTGTAGTTGTAGTTGTAGTTATACCTGTTGTAGTTGTAGTTGTACTTGTTGTAGATGTAGTTGTAGTTGTACTTGTTGTAGTTGTAGTTGTACTTATACTTGTTGTAGTTGTAAGTGTACTTAAACTTGTATTTGTTATAGTTGTACTTGTAGTTTTACTTGTTGTAGTTGTAGTTGTACTTGTACTTGTTGTAGATGTAGTTGTAATTGTATTTGTTGTACTTGTAGTTGTAGATGTACTTGTACTTGTTGTAATTGTAGTTTTACTTGTACTTGTTGAAGTTGTAGTGGTACTTGTATTTGTTGTATATGAAGTTGTACTTGTAGTAGTTGTAGTTGTACTTATTGAAGTTGTAGTTACACTTACTGTAGTTGTAGTTGTAGTTGTACTTGTTGTAGTTGTAGTTGTACTTGTACTTGTTGTAGTTCTAGTTGTACTTGTTGAAAGTTGTAGTTGTACTTGTTGTAGTTGTAGTTGTACTTATACTTGTTGTAGTTGTAGTTGTACTTGTACTTGTTGTAGTTGTAGTTGTACTTGTTATAGTTGTAGTTGTACTTGTACTTGTACTTGTACTTGTACTTGTTGTAGTTGTAGTTGTATTTTTACTTGTTGTAGTTGTAGTTGTACTTGTACTTGTTGTAGTTGTAGTTGTACTTGTTGTAGTTGTAGTTGTACTTGTACTTTTTGTAGTTGTAGTTGTACTTGTACTTGTTGTAGTTGTAGTTGTACTTGTCGTAGTTGTAGTTATAGTTGTACTTGTTGTAGTTGTTCTTGTACTTGTTGTATTTGTACTGTTGTATTTTTATAATTGTACTTGTATTTGTTACAGTTGTACTTGTACTTGTAGCAGTTGTATTTTTACCTGTATTTGTTGTAGTACTTGTACTTATACTTTTTTATTTGTACTTGTGCTTGTTGTAATATAGTTGTACTTGTACTTGTTGTAGTTGTAGTTGTACTTGTCGTAGTTGTAGTTGTACTTGTTGTAGTTTTGGTGTACTTGTTGTAGTTGTAGTTGTACTTGTACGTTTTGTAGTTGCAGTTATAATTGTACTTATTGTAGTTTTATTGTACTTGTAGTTGTAGTTGCAGTTGTACTTGTTGTAGTTGTAGTTGTAGGTGTATTGTTGTAGTTGTAGATGTATTTGTCTTTGTTGTAGTTGTAGTTGTACTTGTTGTAGTAGTAGTTGTACTTGTTGTAGTTGTAGTTGTACTTGTTGTAGTTGTAGTTGTAGTTTTACTTGTTGTATTTGTAGTTGTACTTGTACTTCTTGTAATTGTAGTTGTAGTTGTACTTTTTGTAGCTTTAGTTGTAGTTGTACTTGTTTTTGTTGTAGTTGTAGTTGTACTTATTGTAGTTATAGTTGAACTTGCTGTAGTTGTAGTTGTAGTTTTACTTGTTGTAGTTGTAGTTGTACTTGTACTTGTTGTAGTTGTAGTTGTACTTGTTGTAGTTGTAGTTGTAGTTGTAGTTGTACTTGTTGTAGTTGTAGTTGTACTTGTACTTGTTGTATTTGTATTTTTACTTGTACTTGTTGTGGTTGTAGTTGTAGTTGTACGTTTTGTAGTTGTAGTTGTACTTGTTGGACTTGTAGTTGTACTTTTACTTGTTGTAGTTGTATTGGTGCTTGTACTTGTTGTAGTTGTATTTGTACTTGTTGTAGTTGTAGTTGTACTTGTTGTAGTTGTAGTTGTACTTGTTGTAGTTGTAGTTGTTTTTGTACTTGTTGTAGTTGTAGTTGTACTTGTACTTGTTGTACTTGTAGTTGTACTTGTAGTTATACTTGTTGTAGTTGAATTTGTAGTTGTACTTGTTGTAGTTGTAGTTGTCGACGTATTTTTTGTAGTTGTAGTTGTAGTTTTTCTTGTTGTCGTTGCAGTTGTCGTTTTTACTTGTTGTAGTTGTAGCTGTACTTGTACTTGTTGTAGTTGGAGTTATAGCTGTAAATCTTGTAGTTGTAGTTGTAGTTGTGGTTGTACTTGCTGTAGTTGTGGTTTTAGTTGTACTTGTTGTAGTTGTAATTGTTCTTGTATATGTTGTAGTTATACTGTACTTGTTGTAGTTGTAGCTCTACTTGTTGTAGTTGTAGTTGTACTTGTTGTAGTTGTAGTTGTAGTTGTACTTGTTGTAGTTGTAGTTGTATTTGTTGTAGTTGTAGTTGTACTTGTACTTGTTGTAGTTGTAGTTGTACTTATCTTTGTTCTATTTGTGGTTGTACTTGTACTTGCTGTAATTGTAGTTGTAGTGGTACTTGTTGTAGTTGTAGTTGTACTTGTTGTAGTTGTAGTTGTACTTGTACTTGTTGTAGTTGTATTTTTACTTGTTGTAGTTGTAGTTGTACTTGTACTTGTTGTAGTTGTAGTTGTACTTGTACTTGTTGTAGTTGTACTTGTTCTAGTTGTAGTTGTACTTGTAAATGTTGTAGTTAAAGTTGTAGTTGTACTTGTTGTAGGTGTAGTTGTAGTTGTACTTGAAGTTGTACTTGTACATGTTGTAGTTGTAGTTGTAGTTGTACTTGTTGTAGTTGTAGTTGTACTTGTTGTAGTTGTAGTTGTACTTGTACTTGTTGTAGTTGTAGTTGTTACTTGTAGTTGTACATGTTGTAGTTGTAGTTGTACTTGTTGTAGTTGTAATTGTACTTGTCGTAGTTATAGTTTTAGTTGGACTTGTTGGAGTTGTAGGTGTACTTGTTTCGTTGTAGTTGTACTTGTATTAGTTTTAGTTTTAGATGTACTTGTTGCAGTTGTAGTTGTATTTGTTGTAGCTGTGGTTGTTCTTGTTGTAGTTATAGTTGTTCTTGTACTTTTTTACTTGTACTTGTACTTCTTGTAGTTGTAGTTGTACTTGTACTTGTTGTAGTTGTAATTGTACTTGTTGTAGTTGTAGTTGTACTTGTTGTAGTTGTAGTTGTACTTGTACTTGTTGTAGTTGTAGTTTTACTTGTTGTTGTTGTAGTTTTACTTGTACTTGTACTTGTTATAGTTGTAGTTGTACTTGTGTTAGGTGTAATTGTACTTGTATTTGTTTTTGCTTTAGTTTTAGTTCTACTTGTTGTAGTTGTAAATGTAGTTGTACTTGTTGTAGTTGTGCTTGTATTTGAATTTTTTTAACTTGTTGTAGTTGTAGTTGTATTTGTACTTGTTGTAGTTGTAGTTGTACTTGTTCTTGTTGTAGTTGTACTTCTTGTAGTTGTCGTTGTAGTTCTTGTTGTACTTGTACTCGTTGTAGTTGTAGTTGTATGTGTACTTGTTGTAGTTGTTAGTGGTGTACTTGTACTTGTAGTTGTATTTGTACTTGTACTTGTACTTCTTGTAGTTGTACTTGTATTCTTAGTTGTAGTTGTACTTGTTGTAGTTGTAGTTGTACTTGTACTTGTTGTAGTTGTATTTGTACTGGTTGTTGTAGTTGTACTAGTTGTACTTTTGATGTACTTGTATTTGTACTTATTGTAATTATAGTTGTACTTGTAGTCATAGTTGTACTTGTACTTGTAGTAGTTGTAGTTTTAGTTTTATTTGTAATTGTTGTACTTGAAGTTCTAATTAATGTAGTTGTAGTTGTAGTTGTACTTGTAGTAATTGTATTTGTACTTGTTTTAGTTGTAGTTATAGTTGTACTTGTAGTTGTAGTTATAATTGTACTTCTTACAGTTGTACTTGTACATGTTATAATTATAGTTGTAGTTCTACTTGTTGTAGTTGTTATTGTACTTCTTGTAGTTGTAGTTGTACTTGTTGTAGATTTTGTTGTACTTATACTTCTTTTAGTTGTATTTGTACTTTTACTTGTACTTGTTTTAGTTGTAGTTGTAGTTGTTGTAGTTGTAGTTCCACTTGTTGTAGTTGTAGTTGTACTTGTACTTGTTGTAGTTGTATTTCTACTTGTTATATTTGTAGTTGTACTTGTATTTATACTTGTTGTAATTGTAGTTGTACTTGTAGTCATAGTTGTACTTGTATTTCTTGTAGTTGTAGTTTTAGTTTTATTTGTAATTGTTGAACTTGCAGTTCTACTTAATGTAGTTGTAGTTGTAGTTGTACTTGTCGTAATTGTATTTGTACTTGTTTAAGTTGTAGTTGTAGTTGTACTTGTTGTACTGGTAGTTGTACTTGTTGTACTGGTAGTTGTACTTGTACATGTTATAATTATAGTTGTAGTTCTACTTGTTGTAGTTGTTATTGTTCTTCTTGTAGTTGTAGTTGTACTTGTACTTGTTGCAGTTGTACTTTTACTTGTTAAAGTTGTAGTTGTGCTTTTACTTGTACTTGTTGTAGTTGTACTTGTAGTTGTTCTAGTTGTGAAGTCAGGAGTTGTACTTGTACTTGCAATTTCTGTAATTTTTGTAGTTGTACTTGTACTTGTATCTCTGTTGTAGTTGTACTTGTTGTAATTTGGTATTTGTACTTGTTGTAGTTTTACTTGTAGTTGTACTTCTGTTGTAGTTTTAGTTTTACTTGTACTTGATGTAATTGTAGTTGTATTTCTTGTAGTTGTAGTTGTACTTGTACTTCTTACAGTTGTACTTGTACATGTTATAATTGTAGTTGTATTTCTACTTGTTGTAGTTCTAATTGTACTTGTTGTAAATGTAGTTGTACTTTAGTTCTTTGCTGCAGCTTGTCCTTGTACTTGTTGTAGTTGCAGCAATTTGCAATTTCTGTATTCTGTTGTGGAAGCAATTGTAAAATTTCTGTAATTCTGTTGTAAATGTACTTGTACTTGTACTTGTTGTAGTTGTAGCTCTTCTTGTATTTGTTATAGTTGTAGTTGTTATAGTTGTAGTTGTAATTGTTGTAGTTCTAGTTGTACTTTTACTTGTTGCAGTTGTACTTGTACTTGTTGTAGTTGTAGTTGTCCTTGTACTTGTATTTGTTGTAGTTTAGTTGTACTTGTTGTAGATGTAGTTGTACTTTTACTTGTTATAGTTGTAGCTGTACATGTACTTGTTGTAGTTGAAGTTGTAGTTGTATTTGTGGTAGTTGTAGTTGTACTTGTGGAAGTTGTAATTTTTTGGTACTTGTTACAGTTGTAGTTGTATGTGTGGTAGTTGTACTTGTTTGAGTTGTAGTTGTAATTGTTGTAGTTCTAGTTTTACTTGTACATGTTGCAGTTGTACTTGTGCTTGTTGTAGATTTAGTTGTACTTCTACTCGTTCTTGTTGTAGTTGTAGTTGACTTTTTGTAGTTGTCTTTGTAGTTGTACTTTTTCAAGTTGTAGTAGAACTTGTTGTAGTGATAGCTGTACTTCTACTTGTTGTAGTTGTAGTTGTAGTTGTAGTTGTACTTGTTGTAGTTGTATTTGTAGTTGTTGTAGTTGCAGTTTTACTTGTACTTGTTGTAGTTGTAGTTGTAGTTGTAGTTGTATTTGTACTTGTTGTAGTTGTAGTTCTAGCTCTACTAATTGTACTTTTAGTTTTAGTTGTACTTGTTGTAGTTGTAGTTGTATTTCTTGTAGTTGTACTTGTTTTAGTTGAAGATGTGCTTGTACTTGTTGTAGTTGTACTTGTACTTGATGTAGTTGTATTTGTATTGTACTTGATGTAGTTGTATTTGTAGTTGTACTTGTTGTAAATGTACTTGTACTTGCTCTAGTTGTAGTTGTCCTTTTACTTGTATTTGTTGTAGTTGCAGTTGTAGTTGTACTTGTTGTAGTTGTAGTTGTTTTTGTAATTGTTGTAGTTTTAGTTGTACTTGTACTTGTTGTAGTTGTAGGTATCGTCGAACTTGTTGTAGTTGTAGTTTTTTTTGTACTTGTTGTAGTTGTAGTTGTACTTTTCCTTGGTGTAGTTGTAGTTGTAGTTGTACTTGTTGGAGTTGTAGTTGTACTTGTACTTGTTGTAGTTGTACTTGTACTTGTTGTAGTTGTAGTTGTACTTGTACTTGTTGTAGTTGTAGTTGTACTTGTACTTGTTGTAGTTGTAGTTGTAGTTGTAGTTGTACTTGTACTTGTTGTAGTTGTAGTTGTACTTGTACTTGTTGTAGTTGTAGTTGTATTTGTACTTGTTGTAGTTGTAGTTGTACTTGTACTTGTTGTAGTTGTAGTAGTACTTGTTGTAGTTGTAGTTGTAATTGTTGTAGTTGTAGTTGTTTTTGTACTGATGTAGTTGTAGTTGTACTTGTTGAGGTTGTAGTTGTACTTGTTGTAGTTGTTATTGTAATTGTTGTAGTTGTAGTTGTACTTGTACTTCTTGTGGTTGTAGTTGTACTTGTACTTGTTATGGTTCTAGTTGTACATGTACTTTTTGTAGTTGTAGTTGTATTTATTCTAGATGTAGTTGTAGTTGTACTTATTGTAGTTGTAGTTATACTTGTTTTAGTTGTAGTTGTAGTTGTAGTTGTACTTGTTCTAGTTGTAGTTGTACTTGTTTTAGTTGTAGTTGTACTTGTTGTAGTTGTAGTTGTACTTGTTGTAGTTGAAGTTGTAGTTTTACTTGTTGTAGTTGTAGTTGTACTTGTACTTGTTGTAGTTGTAGTTGTACTTGTTTTGTTTTAGTTGTAGTTGTAGTTGTACTTGTTGTAGTTGTAGTTGTACTTGTTGTAGTTGTAGTTGTGTTTGTACTTGTTGTAGTTGTAGTTGTACTTGTACTTGTTGTAGTTGTACTGTACTTGTACTTGTTGTAGTTGTAGTTGTGCTTCTTGTAATTATAGTAATACTTGTACTTGTTGTAGTTGTAGTTGTACTTGTTGTAGTTGTAGTTGTATTTGTACTTGTTGTAGTTGTAGTTGTACTTGTACTTGTTGTAGTTGTAGTTGTACTTGTACTTGTTGTAGTTGTAGTTGTAGTTGTACTTGTTGTAGTTGTAGTTGTACTTGTACTTGTTGTAGTTGTAGTTGTACTTGTTGTAGTTGTAGTTGTACTTGTACTTATGTAGTTGTAGTTGTAGTTGTACTTGTTGTAGTTGTAGTTGTAGTTGGGGTGTACTTGTTGTAGTTGTAGTTGTACTTCTACTTGTTGTTGTTGTAGTTGTACTTGTACTTGTTGTAGTTGTACTTGTTGTAGTTGTAGTTGTACTTGTACTTGTTATAGATGTAGTTGCACTTGAAGTTGTAGTTGTAGTTGTACTTGTAGTTGTAGTTGTAGTTGTAGTTGTATTTGTTGTAGTTGCAGTTGAAGTTGTACTTGTTGTAGTTATAGTTGTACTTGTTGTAGTTGTAGTTGTACTTGTACTTGTTGTAGTTGTAGTTGTGCTTGTACTTGTTGTAGTTGTAGTTGTACTTCTACTTGTTGTAGTTGTAGTTGTACTTGTTGTAGTTGTAGTTGTACTTGTTGTAGTTGTAGTTGTATTTGTACTTGTTGTAGTTGTAGTTGTACTTGTTGTAGTTGTAGTTGTACTTATACTTGTTGTAGTTGTAGTTGTACTTGTACTTGTTGTAGTTGTAGTTGTACTTGTTGTAGTTGTAGTTGTAGTTGTACTTGTTGTAGTTGTAGTTGTAGTTGTAGTTGTACTTGTTGTAGTTGTAGTTGTAGTTGTACTTGTTGTAGTTGTAGTTGTACTTGTACTTGTTGTAGTTGTAGTTGTACTTGTACTTTTTGTAATAGTAGTTGTACTTGTTGTTGTTGTAGTTGTACTTGTACTTGTTGTAGTTGTAGTTGTACCTATTGTAGTTGTACCTGTTGTAGTTTTAGTTGTAGTTGCACTTGTTGTAGTTGTAGTTGGACTTTTTGTAGTTGTTTATTGTACTCGTACTTGTTGTAGTTGTAGTTGTACTTGTAGTAGTTGTAGTAGTACTTGTACTTGTAGTAGTTGTAGTTGCACTTCTACTTGTTGCAGTTGTAGTTCTACTTGTTGTAGTTGTAGTTTTACCTGAAATTGTTGTAGTTGTAGTTGTATTTGTACTTTTTGTAGTTTTAATTGTACTTGTACTTCTTGTATTTGTAGTTGTACTTGTTGTAGTTGTAGTTGTAGTTGTACTTGTTGTAGTTTTCGTTGTACTTGTTGTAGTTGTAGTTCTATTTGTACTTGTTGTAGTTGTAGTTGTAATTGTACTTGTTGTAGTTGTAGTTGTACTTGTTGTAGTTGTAGTTGTAGTTGTACTTGTTGTAGTTGTAGTTGTACTTGTTGTAGTTATAATATTACTTATACTTGTTGTAGTAGTATTTGTATTTGTACTTGTTGTAGTTGTAGTTGTACTTGTATTTGTTGTAGTTGTAGTTGTACTTGTTGTAGTTGTATTTGTACTTGTACTTGTTGTAGTTTTAGTAATACTTGTACTTTAGTTGTAGTTGTATTTAATGTAGTTGTAGTTGTATTTGTTGTAGTTGTAGTTGTAGTTGTACTTGTTGTAGTTGTAGTTGAAGTTGTACTTGTTGCAGTTGCAGTTTTACTTGTACTTGTTGTAATTGTAGTAGTATTTGTACTTGTTGTAGTTTCAATTTTACTTGTACTTGTTGTAGTTGTACTTGTTGTAGTTGTAGTCGTACTTGTAGTTGTAGTTGCAGTTGTACTTATTGTAGTTGTAGTTCTAGTTGTACTTGTTGTAGTTGTAGTTGTAGTTGTACTTGTTGTAGTTGTAGTTATAGTTATACTTGTTGTAGTTGTAGTTGTAAATGCTTTAGTTATACTTGTACTTTTTGTAGTTGTAGTTGTAGTTGTACTTGTTGTAGTTGTAGTTCTACTTCTTGTAGTTGTAGTTGTAGTTGTATTTGTTGTAGTTCCAGTTGTACTTGTACTTGTTGTAGTTGTATTTGTACTTTTGAAGTTGTAGTTGTACTTGTACTTGTTGTAGTTGTAGCTGTAGTTTTACTTGTTGTTGTTGTAGTTGTACATGTTGTAGTTGTAGTTAAAGTTGTACTTGTTGTAGATGTGGATGTACTTCCTGTGGTTCTAGGTGTAGTTGTACATGTTGTTTTAGTTGTAGTTGTACTTGTTGTAGTTGTAGTTGAAAATGTACTTTTTGTATTTCTAGTTGTACTTGTACTTGTTGTTGTTATAGTAATACTTGTACTTGTACTTGTTGTAGTTGTAGTTGTAGTTGTACTTGTTGTATTTATATTTGTAGTTGTACTTGTTGTAGTTGTAGTTTTACTTGTACTTGTTGTAGTTGTAGTTGTAGTTGTACTTGTTGTAGTTGTAGTTAAAGTTGTATTTGTTGTAGTTGTATTTGTATTTGTACTTGTTGTAGTTGTAGTTGGAGTTGTTGGTATACTTGTTGTAGTTGTAGTTGTATTGTACTTGTTATAGTTGTAGTTGTACTTGTTCTAGTTGTAGTTGTACTTGTACTTGTTGTAGTTGTAGTTGTACTTGTACTTGTTGTAGTTGTAGTTGTAATTATTGTAGTTGTAGTTGTACTGGTACTTGTTGTAGTTGTAGTTGTAGTTGTACTTGTTGTAGTTGTAGTTGTACTTGTACTTGTTGTTCTGGTAGTTGTAATTGTACTTGTTGTTCTGGTAGTTGTAATTCTACTTGTTGTAGTTGTAGTTGTAGTACTTTTATAGTTCTGGTTCTAGTTGTAGTTGGATTTGTACTTTTACTTGTTATTGTTGTAGCTGTAGTTATACTTGTTGTAGTTGTAGTTGTACTTGTTGTAGTTGTTCTTGTACTTTTTGTAGATATACTTGTTTTAGTTGTACTTGTTGTAGTTGTACTTGTTGTAGAGGTAGTTTTAGTTGTTCTTGTTGCAGTTGTAGTTGTACTTGTACTTGTTGTAGTTGTACTTGTACTTGTACTTGTTGTAGTTGTAGTTGTAGTTGTAATTGTTGTAGTTGTAGTTGTACTTGTACTTGTTGTAGTTGCAGTTGTACTTGTACTTGTTGTAGTTGTAGTTGTAGTTGTACTTGTTGTAGTTGTAGTTGTACTTGTACTTGTTGTAGTTGTAGTTGTAGTTGTACTTGTTGTAGTTGTAGTTGTACTTGTACTTGTTGTAGTTGTAGTTGTAGTTGTATTTGTTGTAGTTGTAGTTGTACTTGTTGTAGTTGTAGTTGTACTTGTTGTAGTTG